>QUOG01000171.1:0-21288 GCA_010416905.1 Polistes dorsalis
ACTAAAATTTTTAACGACTTTAGCTGTAAAATCATTTTTGGATTAGTCAGTTTTTGCAATCGATCAGGTGAGCATAAGAATGTAGATTACTTTCACCTATGTAATGTACTCGTTAACATTTCCTAGACTTTGGAATGTTACGACGGCGGCGAATTAGCATTGAACGCTAACACGTGATCACTGTTAGAAGTGGGGACGTGAGATCTCCTTTCCACTATTTTCAGCCAGAACGAATCTTACGTAAGACTCTAACAGGTGACGAACTATGAAGCCACGCGTGGAAATCCGTATTGTATAAAAATAATGCAAACAATTTTTTATTGCAGAATGAACTCGCATGTATAAACCGTATTCAATGAGTGTCAAACATATTTACTAGACATAGACTCTGTAACGAGCTATAACGGTATTAAAGCTGGATTATTATTGTTCAGATCCTTGGTACATTTCACTATTTTTCGTGTAAACTCTTTTAGAAAATATATTAAAATATCCAATAAGTGCTTTTGAAAACAAAACAAAGATACGTTTTCTATAGTAGTTTAGATTTTAAATATTAAAATAGAAAAAATTATTATTTTTTTTTCGACAAAGTCCAACTAAAAATCTTTACTTACAAATGTCGGTTTATTAGTCATGAAAAACTGACGCTTTTCATTCGAAACGAAATTTTACTGTTTGAATATTTAATGCCGTATAAATAATTGATAGAAACGTTATTACTCGATTCTATATTCATTTATAATAGCTTTACAAGTGAAGATACTTTCATTATATCAAATAGAGACACGCAATAAGCATTTAAAACATTGCAAATATCAAAACGTAAGTTTAATTCAGTGATTTATTTTCAAAAGCTGACATTTTTCACTTACCTGACGTTTGTAAAAGCTTAGAAACAATTATATTTCTAATTACGTCTTACAAGGGGACCTTACGCTGGGATACTCACAGATTATAACGAGCTTTCGTATATTAGTAGTATACTTATAGGGTGTTATCGTTGTAAAGGGTTTTTTCAAAATGCCCAGCTAATTTTAAGAAAAAAGGTTTTAAAGTTTTGATTTTTGTTGTATACATGTTTATATTATCCTAATTTCGACTGTCTATCCAATAGCGCGCTAGCGTCAATAGTAGCGTTCTTGCTTCTTGTGCCGCTAGTTAGTGTTCGATCCTTCATGGGGGAAGTTTTTATTGATAAATTTTTTCTATCTGTTTTCAAATTTTTTTTCATATTTCTTTACTTTTAAATATATATAGGAAAGAGAAAATGATTTATTACAAAAAAATTAGAAACAATAAATTTTTTCGCATCTCGCGCAATTAATAATATTATATAAACAACGATTTTTTAAAGGATCTGTAGAAAAAAAAACCTGATTAACGTTTAAAAATATTTCTCTATCATTTGGTTTTAATAATTTCGAAGCGTACTATGCATATCGAATCGTTTCATGAAAAATTTTTGATGACAATTGATGATGGATTATTGAATGCTTTTACGATATTGATGCTTTTACGAACTATCATTTTTGAATCTGCGTTTAATAAATATTAATAAATGTACAATAATTGTTAAAACTCATGGCTATAAAATAATTATATATGATATTGTTAATAATTAGAATATATATGATTGTTATATTTGTTAGTATATTGAAGATTTATCTATTTTTATATACCTGTTAAAAAATAAAATTTTAACTGTAATTCAAGTAATCAATTTTCTTTTATTATTTGCGCAAGATGATAAAAAATTTATTATTTCTAATTTTTTTGTAATAAATAATTTTTTCTTTCCAGTATATATTTAAAAATTAAGAAAACTGGTGTGAGTACTTATGTACGCACGTAAGAAGTTATACTTCTTTGAAGTACCTAAACGAATATAGCATCAACAACCTCAAAAATAACTTCAAAAAAATAAGTATAATCTTATTTATTTATACATGAGGAAGAAGAAGGGTTTAATTAAAATAATAAATATAATAAGAAATAAAAAAATTCATCAAATAATAATCTTTGAGATAAATTTTCTTTGCCAGTTGCAATACGTAATTATTGTTCTTCATGCCACATTAATGTTTGTTGGTGCGCCGTAAGACTCTCTTCTACAGGAATGTGTTCTTTGACATCATTTTGTTCAACATTTTCGTGAATATGATTATCATTAAAATATGAATCATCAATTTTAATATCCTACATTCAATACAACGGAGACGGTATTAAAAATTGTAGCCAAGCTTTAATTGTCCGCTTGTTAAAAATGCCATGTAAGTAACTAGATCAGTCAATTTTCTTACGACTAATATGTACATTTATACAATAATCGTCATCAATATTTCTTTGAAGAGATTCGACCATTGTATTAACTGAAACAGGCACGTTAATTAATTGACCATAAATGGCGTATTAACCATTCACATGTTTCAGAAGTCTGATATGCATAAAAGAAATACGAGGCAAAATTAATCTTTCAGAAACTAAATTTAAAAGTGGTAGATGCTTAGGTACATCTGGATATTTGAAGCCGTTATATGTTGATATTAAAGGAATATTCTTCTTGTTTAAATCTTGTATACATGTATTAAAAAAATTTTCCATAGGTACATTAGGTAGAAATTGTGTTACAATATCCTTATTTTCATTAGATGGCTCTTTTAAATCCTTTTTAAAACACAATCTGCCACATACTGAGCATGGATGTCCAAATGAATTGCCTAAGAATTTTATTTTAAATTCCTTATGAGCTCGTTTAAATTGATGATAATTGCTATATGGTAAAGAAGGATCTAAATCCATATCAATTTGCTCGCCAGTGGAATGATTAATTACTAACTGGTCTGAAGAGTTAGAATAAATAAAGGGTACATCTGATTGAGGTAATTCCTGGTCCATGATTGTGTCTTGGTTTAACGAATTGCGTTCTTCATCCGGTACAATGTCTTGATTAGACAATACATGTATAATCGAAGCATCAGCTAAATATTGATTATTGCGTGCTTGAGATCGTGAACTTTGCTTCATGTTTGTTAATGTAACGTTTTTTGATGTTAAACGATAATGACACAGCATAGAAGAATTTTCCATATGCACATCAGCTTGCACAATAATGTAGTTGTTATTGTTATCTTTTGCAGTATACAACGATGCATCTTGAAGAAGTAAAAGTAAAAAATAAAGACAAAATTCCGAAATGTATCAAAAAAAGTATAAATTCAAAAATAATAATTAGCAGTACTGTTAGTTATTGCTGTGAATTTTAAATTATATAAATTTGTACCGGTAATCATAGGCTGAGCCGATGGTTCAGAAGTCACTAGTAAATTCGAAGTCGATGGGGCACATAAAGTTCCATTCGCAGACAATTGGTTTTCTTGAAGAAATAAATGTAAAATAAATGTCAAAAAATAAAATTGGTAAGAAATGAGAGGTTTAATGTGATAAATATATTTTCCCATCCCCTTATAGGATTCGTAATATTATTATTTTATCATTATTTAACACTTTATTATTATTGATTATATATATATTTAGGGATACAATGCACATGCACTTATATTATATACCCGGCCATCTTAATACTAACTTTCGTTTTTTCTTCTTTCTTTTCTATCGCCGCAACTATTGCGCACGCATTCCCACACACACACACAACACACATTACTTATTACTTAGTATGAGTAGCATTACAAATTATAGTTCTCTTAACAAAAATAAATGTAATAACTTCAAATAACTTCATATAACTTTAAAACATAAAGACCAAACAAAAAGAAAAAATAATTAGCAATAATATTAGTTATTGGTAGTATTAGTGGCCGAAAACGAGGATGATCTACAACGTCTACTACACCGATTTAACTGCATAGCCAAATCATTCAATATGAAAATATCGGCCCAGAAAACCAAATGCATGACAACATCAAAGACACCGTTAAGATGCAAACTGGAAATTGAAGGGAAGGTTATTCAGCAGGAAATGAGATTTAAGTACCTAGGAATAGAAATCTCAGGGTATGGTGATGTTGAAGCAGAGGTAAGAGAACAGACAATGAAGGCATCCAGAATAGCGGGTTGTTTGAATGACACAATATGGCGAAACAAGAACATGGACATAGAGACCAAAGCAAGAATCTACAAGGCAATGGTAAGACCTATTATGTCACATACCGCAGAAACCCGACCAGACACGGCGAAAACGAAACAGTTACTAGAAACAACCGAAATGAGAGTTCTTCGCAGAATAACTTGAAAAACACTACTGGATCGAGAAAGAAGTGAAGATATAAGAAGAACATGCAAAGTAGAAAACATTAACGAATGGATACTAAAAAGAAAAAAAGAATGGAACGAACACATCAACAGAATGGACAACGGAAGAATTGTCAGAATTGCACGGGATAAGTCACCGGTTGGCCGTAGAAGCACGGGACGCCCACGGAAACGATGGTGCGACAATTTAACAGTGCAATAGGCAGAAAAACGTCGTTACGAAACAGGCAATTTGCCTAAACCAAAGAATGAAGAAGAAGAAGAAGATTAGTTATTGCTGAGGCATTTAAATTATTTAAATTTGTACCAGTAGTCATAGGCTTAGCCGATGGTTCGCAAAGTAAATTAGAGGTTGACGGAGTACACAAAATTTCATTCGCAGGCAATTCATATGCTTTTTGAATCATTTTTCTTCGCAGCCAATAAACCCTACAACGTTTTGCATTAGCGTGCATTATGTTTTCCTTATTTTCCTCATTATTTTCCTTATTTTCCTCATTATTTTCCTTATTTTCCTCAATATTCTCCTTATTTTCCTGATTCCTTTTCCTACGAAGACGATAATCTCTACATTTCTCTGCATTAGTTTTAGGCATATTGAAAACTTAAACAGAAATTTAAATGCATACTGATCCTGGTCAATAAGAAAGCTGCAAGAGGTTATAGTTTAATAATAACTTCAAAATTAAAATAATTAAAATAATTAAAATAAAACAAATAAATTTTCAATAAAATTTTCAATAATTAATAATAAATAATTAAATTTAAACTATGGATAAATGTGAACGCTTAATCTTAATTTTTGTATTGTTGCTAAGGAGAATAGTTGGAGATCTACGTCCGATCGGCACTATTGTTTTATTAATTTAAATCGCAACGTGTCCAGCAACATTCTGTACGATTTTCTAGCCAATCTTTAGTGAATCTGAAAACTTAAGCCACACAACATTTACTTCTCCATCTTCATTGTATTCAATATGAAATAACTACAATTTTCCCGAATGCCAATTGTTCGAAAATTGCGCCACTCAAACTAGATGACAGCACCTCTCGGATATCATGATTAAGACGCCGTCTGTTATCGTCGAGAAGAAGACATATCGACTGTTTTTATTGATCAAGGGGTCACGCCACTTCACGTGTAAATAAATTATTGGTCCTCTGTGAAGTCATCCTCTGCGTGTTATTCTCCTATTGGGTTTTTGTTCTCTCTTCCTAGCGTGGACCACGCTGATTGATGTATCACCTTTTTTTTTGTCACTTCCGCTTTGTTCCTCAACTCGAAGAAAAATTGGCGTGGTCCAGATTAGAATCGTTTTGATAATCAATCTGTGCGGACGTACTTCTTGGAAATCTCGAAGAATTGTGCATCATCTCATAGAATTCATCTCGCTTTATTCTTATCTCTTACCGCTCCATCTCTCACCGTTCCATCTCGTCTTACTCTTTTTATTTCTCTCATCTAGGCCATCCTAGTGCTGCGTCTTTCTCACTGATCATCTCTTTATCCTATCTTTCATTAACGGCATATCAGGTAATCTGTTAACCTTTTTTTGTTCACAAACTTTAATAAATCTCGTTACACCTAAACTCTACCAGAAATTCGTATAATACAGTCCACTAGCCTATCTCGTCCGTCTCTTATCCCTTTCCTTAGTACTCTCCGATATTCTCTTCGCTTATCTCTCTCTAAATTGGTAATTTCTCAAACATTTTTTGGTCCTTCGAGCCGGATCCAGAGTTATTTTTTGTGCAAGTGTAACAGAGTTAAAAAAGTTTTGAAAAGTGTTGTGCACACCCCTGTCGTATTGCTGAGCACCCTGGACGTTGTGCTGCGACAGAAAAATCAGTTCAAGGGACCGTAAGTGCAATTTGAACTGCGGTGTGTATCTCATCGCGTAATTCAGACATATCATTATATATATAGTGGGCTTCTCAAGGCCAAGGGTGATAGTGCTGCGTCAAGTGCTCGCTTAGTTTTGGCATTTTTAGTTCACTAGTGAAAATCTAGGTGGCGAGGGAAACTAGCACTCGGGAATTATCGTCATCTCCCCACTCACGGAAGTAGTGGGAGCGGCCCTTCTACTGCATTATACTCCCTCTTAGTAATCGTAATCCTACCACAACATGGCTGCGAGACTAGCGCTGCAGGAGGCGCGAGCTAATACCATCTCAAGTCTGACGGCCAATCTTAAAGACATCAAATCAATAAACCTCTCTACCGCTGTCGACACAAGGGAACTGCTTAGAACAGCGTGGGAAAAGTTCGATGCTGAACATGACCGAATAGTATCGTCATCTCGAGATACGGCTATGGAACAGCCATACTTCAAGGAAAACCGTTACGATTCAACAATCCACACATATCTAGCTGGAGTTACGCTACTAAACCAGCGTATAGAGGAGCTTTCCCAACTGGCACCGCCAGTCGCATATCAGGCACAATCTCGTCCAAGGACGGTACTTCCGAACATCTCATTACCGAAGTTCTCAGGTGCCTTCTCAGATTGGAGACCCTTTGAGGAATTATTTTCCTCAATGGTAAAAAATAACCCAGACCTATCACAGATTGAAAAGTTGCACTACTTAAGGACCAGCTTGGAGGGAGAGGCGGCTAAAGTGCTATCTAATCTCAAGTTATCTGCCGATTTCTTCGCTATAGCTTGGAATAGGTTATCGGACAGGTTCGACAACAAACGCCTGTTAATTCTTGCTCATCTCGATAGGCTGATGGCCCTTCCTCGCATCAGGGAAAGGTCATCTGGATCCTCAACAAAATTATTAACACAGTTACGTCATCTCTAAGTGCTCTAGAGACATTAGGATGCCCGGTTGATCAATGGGATCACATCCTAGTTCATCAGGTGGGATTAGCATTAGATGACAAAACTCGCGAGGACTGGGAAACAAGATTGGGAACATCACGCGAGTTCCCACCACTAGAACAACTGATAAGTCATCTCACTAGCACAGCTAGAGCTTTGGAGCATATCGAGAATCGTAGGTATTACGAGGAGGGCAAAAGAACATCTCAGCAGCCCAAATCATCCAACGCTAGAGCCTTAAACGTAAAGGTTGCGGCTACTACGCCTGCATCAACATCTCAGTCTCCCGGATCATCTCAGTTGACAATGGATGGGGGACCAATTAAAAAGCATCCTATGCCATTTACCAACGACCTCTCGAATACGTGTATTTATTGTAGACACAGGCACTACATCGCCTTCTGTCCTCTATCCAAGTCGCTAAATCAGCAGAAGAAGGAGAAAGTCATCGCAGAATCTCGCCTGTGCTACAACTGCCTAGGCAGGCATAGCGTCAGGCAGTGCAGGAGTAATAGACGATGCAACGAGTGTGGAGATCGACACCACACGCTCATTCATCCCGAGAAAAGGACATCTCCTCCTCCTTCGTCTAGGGCATCTCCTCCTATACCACGATCGTCGCTGCAAATCTCAAGGTTGTCAAGCACTTTATCGGAGACAACACAGACCTCTCAGAGAGTCTCGTCTTCTCCGGGCTCAAGGGCATCGTCGGGTGAGTCACCGGGAGATTACCGTCGGAAATCTTTGGCTCGAAAGTCATCTCATCGCCGATCCTCCAATCCAAAGTCATCGTCGTCCACGTCAGGTACGTCGAACCCCAAACCCCTCTCTAAGCCGAAGGCTTCTGGTCATGACTCCTCCCACAAATCTTCTTCATCTCGACCATCTCCTACCAAGTCCACATCAACCAAGAAGAGTTCTTCTCAGAACTCTTCAAAAAAGTCCTCAGAATGAGACATAGGTAGGACATCTCGAGCTCCAGTACTCTTAGCCACTTGTAAAGCTTTTGCCATATCTTCAAATGGATCGCCTAAGTTAGTACGTCTTCCCATTGATCCTGGATCAGAGTTGACTTTAGTTTCTTCTAAAACCATAGCTAAGCTAAAGCTTAGCCGTTCTCCAGGAAACATTCCTATTCAGGGTGTGGGTAGTACATCTCCAGGAGCGACCCAAGGTCAAGTGTCCTTGGTCCTCCAATCGACATACTCGTCATCTCGGGTTCATCTTAAGGCATTCATTTTGCCAAAAGTCACATCTCAATTGCCCTCGACTGTAATATCGGAGCAAGACTGGCCTCATCTCAGATCACTTAAATTAGCTGATCCCGACTTTCTCACTCCAGATCACATTGACATTCTCATCCGTGCTGATAATCTCAGACGAGTTCTCAAGTCCTCTCGCCTTGTTATGGTAGGTGACTCAGAACCTATAGCCTTCCACACGAGGTTCGGTTGGGCAGTTCTAGGCGCAACTTCCAACTCGAGCAAGGTCGATCCTCTCAAAATTTGCCATGCTATCTCTGACGACTCTCTGGACAAAGCTCTCACAAACTTCTGGGTTCAGGAAGAAGTCTCATCTTCCCCCGCGTCAACCATGAGTCTCGCTGAATCGCAATGCGAGCAGCACTTTGTTGATACGCACTCTCGATTGCCAACTGGTCGTTACATGGTTCGTCTGCCATTCTCGAAAGACATATCCACCCTAGGGCATTCAAGGTCTCTTGCCATGAGATGCCTTGAAAGACTTCTCAAGAAATTCGAAACCGATAGGCATTTCAAGGAGACCTACTCTGATTTCCTTAAAGAATATGAGTCTTTAGGACATATGGTTCCTGTTCCTCTCGATGCTCCTGAGCCATCTCAGGCGTTTTATCTCCCGCATCACGGAGTTTGGCGTGAGCAAAGTTCCTCCACCAAACTGCGGGTAGTATTTAACGGTTCAGCCAAGTCTTCAACCGGTGTTTCTCTCAATGATCTTATGCACACTGGTCCGAAGACTCAAACGGACATTTTCGATGTACTGCTGTGGATCAGGCAACACAAGTACATTTTCATAACGGACATTGTTAAAATGTTCCGCCAAATCAAAGTACATCCCGAAGACCATGACCTTCAACGTATTCTCTGAGTCAACGAATCATCTCAAGTTCAGGCATATCAGCTTACGTCTGTCACGTACGGTACTCGCTCGGCTCCCTATCTAGCTTGTCGCATTCTTAGACAACTAGTTGAGGATTAAGGTCATAATTATCCTCTTGCAGTAAATCCTATTCTCAAGGGAAGTTATGTTGGCGAAATATCAGGGGGGGGGCAGAGACTATTGATCATCTCAATGCAGTCGCATCTCAGTTAGAGGACATGTTCTCCTCCGCCTGTTTACCACTCGACAAGTGGAAAAGTAATTCCCCCAGCCTCACTCGAACCTCTCTCTCAGTCTGACAGCTCTCCTGTCCACTCGTTTGATGATAGCACTACCAAGATCTTAGGCATCTCCTGGAATTCTCAGAAAGATGTGTTTACATTTCACGGTACCATCTCTTTTCATCAAGCGGTCACGAAACGCATCATTCTTTCAGAAGTATCTCAGTTGTTTGATCCTCTTGGACTTCTCTCTCCGGTAGTGATCAAAGCGAAAATGCTCATGCAGCGAATCTGGTTAGAAAAGGTTGGCTGGGATGACCATCTCACTCCAGACATCGTTCACGAGTGGTCTCAGTTTAGGCAACATCTCTCTTAACTATCAGTCATAGAAACCCCCCGATGGATAAACCTCTCGTCAAAGGCAACCTCAATAGAAATTCATGGATTCTCAGACGCCTCTCAACTTGCGATGGCAGCAGTTGTATATATCAAGGTGTCGTATGCTGACTCATCCTCAGTAGTCAGTCTAGTCTGTGCTAAGACGAAAGTAGCTCCTCTCAAGAGGTTGACAATTCCTAGACTGGAACTCTCAGCAGCAGCTCTGCTAGCTAAGCTGACCGGAAAAGTAATTAGACTTCTCGACCTCTCAGACGTTCCCACTTTTCTGTGGTCTGACTCCTCTGTGACCCTTGCATGGGTCAAAAACAATCCTATGAGGTGGAAGGAATTCGTAGGCAATAGAGTAGCCGCTATTCACGAGTCCGTACCCCATGCTCATTGGAGATTCATCTCCGGAAAGCTCAATCCAGCTGACTGTGCATCTCGTGGGCTCAGTGCATCTCAACTCATTGATCACCCACTATGGTGGAGTGGTCCACCATGGCTTTCTCGGTCTCCAGAATTTTGGCCCTCGTCAATGCCACCCTCACCGGAAGAGGATTTGGAGGAACGCCCTGGCATCTCACTTGCCCTTTCACAAGCCCAACCTCTAGTTTGGGACTTCGTTGACTTTCCTCAATCATCCTCCTTTCATAGGCATCTCACTAAACTCCTCCGGACAACTGCACTCATTCAGAGGGCAGTTTCGTGTTTTAAGAAGGTTCTTGGCTCGAGCTTGTCCGCATCACTATTGAGTCCAGCAGATCTGGAGAAGGCTAAAATGTTCTGGATACGCGCGACTCAAGAGGCGTATTTCTCACCAGAATTGAGGACGTTGTCGGCAGGTCAATCTCTCCACAAACGTCACGTTCTGACACGACTCACGGCCTTTGTCGATCGTGCTGGAATTCTCAGGGTTGGTGAACGGTTGCAAAATTCTCAGCTGGATGAAGATAGTAAACATCCAACAATACTACCTCGTCAGTCAAAATTCACCAACTTAGTCATCTCCGATGCTCACGCCAGAACTCTGCATGGAAGAACTCAGTTGACGCTCTCCTACATTCGAAGGACTTTCTGGATTATTGGAGGTCGTGCTCCAGTGAAGTCCTTCCTCAAAGATTGTCTCACTTGTGCTCGAATACGTGGAGTGAGAGCTCAACAACTTATAGCTCCACTACCGGCATCTCGAGTGACACCATCTCTTGTGTTCGAGACTACAGGGCTTGATTACGCCGGGCCAGTAACAATGAAGACCTTTCAAGGTAGAGGTGCAAAGTCCTTCAAGGGTTGGATAGCTTTGTTTATATGCTTCTCTACCTCTGCCGTTCATCTCGAGGTAGTTTCTGACTACATCACCAAAGGATTTCTCAAGGCATTTCGCCGGTTCACCAGCCGTAGGGGTATCCAAAAAACGTTCAGAAGCGACTGTGGTACCAACTTCAAGGGGGCGAACAAGCAGCTTAAGGATCTACTCTCAGCTGCAACGAAGGAATCTTTCAAGATCCAGAGACTTCTCGCTAATGATGGCACTAATTGGATCTTCAATCCTCCAGCAGAACCACATATGGGCGGAAAATGGGAGGCGGCGGTGAAATCTATTAAGTATCATCTCAAACGAACTATCTCGGATACGTTGCTAACGTTCGAAGACTTCTCCACGTTTTTAGCTCAAGTTGAAGCGGTCCTCAATTCTAGACCTCTCAGTTCTCTCTCGGAGGACCCTAATGACATCAGAGCATTAACACCAGGGCATTTCATCAGAGGGGAGGCATTGACAACTATTCCCGAGCCTTCTCTAATAGACATTTCAGATTCCAGACTATCTCACTTCCAGCGGATTCAAGAACGCTTCCAGCAATTTTGGAGAAGGTGGTCGACGGAATGCCTGCAAGCGCATCAGACTACATTCAAATGGCAGACATCGCAGAACGATATCAGGGAAAGGTCTCTTGTCCTCATCACCGACGAGCGACTTCCGCCCTCGAAATGGCCTCTCGCCAGGGTGATACAACTACACCCAGGAAAGGACGGTCTCTGCTGAGTTGTCACGCTCAAGACCGCCACCAGCACTATCACTAGACCTATCGTCAAGCTCGCACCATTGCCTCTTCAACCGCACACGGAAACATAGTTTTTTTCAGCAACTCAGCACATCTCGTCATGTCAAATTCTCGATTCACGCTCGAGAATTGGGGGAAGAGAATATTCGAAAATTGCGCCACTCAAACTAGATGACAGCACCTCTCGGATATCATGATTAAGACGCCGTCTGTTATCGTCGAGAAGAAGACATATCGACTGTTTTTATTGATCAAGGGATCACGCCACTTCACGTGTAAATAGATTATTGGTCCCCTGTGAAGTCATCCTCTGCGTGTTATTCTCCTATTGGTTTTTTGTTCTCTCTTCCTAGCGTGGACCGCGCTGATTGGTGTATCACCTTTTTTTTTTGTCACTTTCGCTCTGTTCCGCAACTCGAAGAAAAATTGGCGTAGTCCAGATTAGAATCGTTTTGATAATCAATCTGTGCGGACGTACTTCTTAGAAATCTCAAAGAATTCTGCATCATCTCATAGAATTCATCTCGCTTTATTCTTATCTCTTACCGCTCCATCTCTCACCGTTCCATCTCGTCTTACTCTTTTTATTTCTCTCATCTAGGCCATCCTTGTGCTGCGTCTTTCTCACTGATCATCTCTTTATCCTATCTTTCATTAACGGCATATCAGGTAATCTGTTAACCTTTTTTCTCTGATTCTGATCCTCTCTTTATACGTTCTTATCTCTCATTCATGTATCACTCGTTTCATTACTTCTATTTATCATCATATTAATTTTATTATTACATTTATAACGACTTCTCGTACTACGCACTTCCGGTACACGTGGCGTGATATCTGGTACACGTGGCGTGATATCCGGTACTCGCGGCGTAGTCTATCTATTACTGTTTAATTAACGCATGTTATAATTTTGTTATCGCTACTTGTTTTTTTTTGTTCACAAACTTTAATAAATCTCGTTACACCTAAACTCTACCAGAAATTCGCATAACACAGTCCACTAGCCTATCTCGTCTGTCTCTTATCCCTTTCCTTAGTACTCTCCGATATTCACTTCGCTCATATCTCTCTAAATTGGTAATTTCTCAAACACCAATATATACTCTACATTTGTAAATAAATTAAAAAAAAACTTCAATAAAAATTTTAATAAAATAAAGATAATAAATACAATATAAATAAAATACAATTATTAACAAAATTAATAAAATAAAACAACAAATAAGAAAAAGAAAAACTCTTGGTTAAGTAAATACAAAGTATAATACTATATTGGCTCATCAGACAAAAAGCCTTGTAGCTTAAAAGCTCTTGTTGATAAATTAAACATAATAGGGAATTGCGGTTTTAATAAAAAATTAAACACGAATCTCACCTCTTGCTCGCTTCGCTTGTATACGGATTCAACAAAAAGGTTCACATCGTTTATGGAAGTATAAGGAATACTTATACTTTTCTTATTTCGTTCTAGCTTAAATCGCTTTGTTCGTCGCTTTCTTTGTAAATTCTTCGCTGCTCATCTAAGACGTATCGTCGTAGGCGTCCAGTGGAAGAATAGGACGAGTGCTTTGTTTAATAGACCCAGCAGGGCGTGCTTAGCAACGGTTTAAAAAGTGGGGAGGGACGATAAGAAAATTTCGTTATTTTCAATATTTTCAAAATGATTGAGCCGCGTATTTCGAATATACGTTAAGAATCTATAATCTTTATAAATGGTACATAAATCGTTATTACGTTGAGTGCCTCACGAATTCTGAAGGAAATCCTCGTCAGGCTACGCTCGTTATTTAGTATTGAAAAAGAAGTATAACTTCAAAACAATCACAATAAATTCATATTGCACAATACGTTTCCATTCTTTTATGCTACACTCTCCATAATTTTATAATTAATTACAGATTACCTATCATAATGATAACATATTATTATTATTATTATCGTTATTAATTATCCTTGTTTGTTTTTAATTTTTCTAGTTTATTAATTAATGTTATTATTATTACATTATTAGTATCACTATTATTAATTTTATTTTTACATAGAATATAGTTGATAAAGAAACCTGTTTCTCTTCCCTGCTTGATGATCAATAATATTTTCTAATGTAAGAAGATTATTTTTCTTTTACTATTATATTTTTGTTCTCATTTATTTATTGAGGTTATTTAATTTTATATAAATATATATATATATATATATATATTTATTTTTATATATATATATATATTTATATATTTATATATTTTTTTTTTTATATATTATTATATATAAAATATATATAAAATATTTATATATATTTTATATATATATATTTAAATATATATATATATTTATTTCATTATATATATATATAATGTCTTATTTATTGTGCAGGTTATAGGTAGATAATAGGTAGAATTGTTTCTCTGTAATAACAAAGATTTTATTTTATTTTGAACAAAATAATAATGTAGCAACTTAGACTAATTATTTATCCTACCTGTAATAACAAAGAAACAACATTCAATGATAATATCCACACCGCTGTTTTTTGATTCATTTTCTTACATATATCTCTTAATCTCTGTATCTTTTCACTCCTGCTTTCTTTGTAGCACTAACACCACCTGTTTTATTCCCTATCCTATTTACGCGCTAAATTCAATATAGCTAAAACTACTGTCCTTACATATATATATATATTTATAACGTGACCAGGTAAAAAAGAGGAGGATTGAAGATATGAGTAGATAAGCTACTAATTATTCATTTCTATTAAGTTAACTAAATAACTTCAAAAAAAAGAAAAGAAAAATATTTTCAATCGATCGATATATTATATATATATAAGAAAGAATAAAAAGAATAACTTCAAAAATATAAAAATATAGATATCAGTTCACATTAAATGTAAGGGAGATATATCGAATTACTTTATGCGTCAACGGCCATGGCGCGGTTACAGCATTAGTTCTCGATTCGATCATTTAAGTAAAGCAGCGCTGAGTACGATTAGTACTTGGATGGATGACATGCTTGAGACAAAAAAAGGGGAAGAAGAAAAGAGAAAACAAAACTTCATGCCGTAAATTTAAAATCGCTTTTGCCGCAATTCGTAAATACCGACAAACTTTTCATGGTGTCGTTTTTACAGACGCTCGAAAAAAATTCACTCCCATTACACATTTTCCCCAACGCGCCAAAAGAAGTAAAACTTCAAAAAATAAGTTTATTAGTTATTTCACAACACATTATTTTAAACTAAATTAATTCAATATAATATTTTCACGATATTGTCAAAATTGAATCGTTAGATAGTGTTTGTTATTTTAATATTGTATAGAAGTCATTTAATGTTCAAATGTAATCCTTTAAATATCTCGAAACAAGAAATATATGACTTAGACCACTTTTATAATTATGGGCACATATATGCGTCAGGGTTGCGTCAGGGTTGTGTTATGGTTTCCCCCCGTGGGTAGGGGGTAGTAGAATACTCCCACAGCATTCCCTGCTTGTCGTAAGAGGCGACTAAAAGGGAGGGTATGAAGTGTGTGTGCATGTTCTTTGCGTGGCTATTCCTTTCTTTAATTCTTTCTATCCCCTCTTTTCTTCTCTTTTCTTCTCTCTTACTTCCTTCTTTTCCTTTCCTTTCCGCTGGCTTGTGCCGCTCATTTAAATAAAAAAAACATGAAGGGTACAAGAACAGCGACTAACCCGTGTGGAAGGGATATCCACACAACGGCGGTGTCTGGTGGTGAGAGAGCAGGCCACACATCGTCGACATCATGCGTCTGCTATGAGTCAATGGTAGGCGACCCGGCCCTGACTCTGGAAAATACGTCGGGAAGTTGTTCGCGGGTAGGCGACCTGGCCCGCGGACTGACTAATGCTTCAGGAAGCCGAGAGCGCTCCTTGGAGGAGGGGCAGAAGTGCACGATAAGGTGCATCGAGGATCTGGAGTCCGATTCGATACCAGCGAGGACTCACAAGAGGGCAAGACCAATCACCTACTCCTCATCTTCCGAGGAAGAGGTGATCGACCAAACCGGAATGGACGGAATCATCCCGGAGGGACCATCGGTCTCTAATTTGGAGACTGGTAGGATTATCGAGAAAATATTGGAAAACGTACTAGAAGCCGAGGTAAAGAGGAAAACCTGCGGCAACATAAAAGGAGAGATATCTGGCAAGATTAAAAATTGCCATTTAGATATAATTGAAATATCCAGGGAGCTGCAGGCCCGCCACAGGGCGAACTGCGGCTTTGAGATTTACGAGTCTCTGGAGCAGCTGCGTGCGGAAGCTAAAGCCACAAATAACAGGCTTAGGCAGGTGGAGGATGAGTGCACGCGCCTTAGGCGGGAGTTGCGGCGCAAGGACGCACTCCTCGAAAAAGTTTCAAGAAAAGATAATAACAATGGTGTGAGTGTTCGAACTAGAGTAGCTGCAATAAGCCAGGCCGAGAGACTGGTTGCTGCAAGGAAGGAGGAGGACTCGGACAGTAAGGCAACGACGCGGATCCTTGCTGAGCTGTCCAAGGCCATCATAGCAATACAACAGGAGCTGAGCGAGATGAAGGGGGGATGGGGCTTTTACGCCCAGGTAACAGCCCGGCCGCTGGCTGCTCCTCTGCCACCGACGCCGGCACCTCTGGCCTCTGTCCCGGATAGGGACGGGTTCATTGAAGTCAGAAGGAAAACCAGGGCTGCTGCGACTACTGGGGGATCCTTACCTGTGCGGGCGGATGCCGAGAGGGTTGCCCCCCCTGCCCATTCTCGTGCGGGGGAACGGGACCCTGCGGTGGAGGGTAACAGGAAGAAGAGTAAGAAGAAGAAGAAGAATAAGAAAAACAGAATAAGGGAGACGGCTGCTTTGTCCCTGACTTGTGCGGAAGGGGCATCGTATTTGGAGGCCCTACAGAAGGTTGAGTCTTGTGTCAACCTGGAGGAGATAGGAGTGAAGGGGCTCTCATATAGGCGTTGTCTGACCGGGTCTTTTATATGGCAGGTCCGGGGGAAAGACGCCAACACTAAAGCGGACAAAGTGGCGGAGGCCTTGAGGGGGGTTTTGCCGGAGGCGAATATTGCCAGGCCGCAACGTACCAGCCATTTTAGGTTAGTGGGGGTATACCCAACTACCACCCTGACGGCGATCAGGTGCGGGTTGTTGGAGGGTAGGGCGGGGATTGACCCCAACCTTATCAGCATTGGAGACATTCGCCTGGGGAGGGGAGGTCGGTATGAGGCCACCGTTGTGGCCCCGACGGCACTTTGCCAGGCTGCCATTGATAAGGGTAGCATTCTAGTGGGGTGGGGGAAGGTTCGGGTGTTCCCGGTCAGACCCAGGCCCCTTAGGTGCCACAGGTTTCTGGCGAGGGGCCACGTGGCGGCCTCTTGTCCAGCACTGAGCGCCAGGATGGGCGTATGCTTCCGGTGTGGGGAGCTGGGGCACATTGCCAAAGACTGTGATGATAGACTCAAGTGCCCGATCTGCGTTGATTCGGGGCGCTCTCAGATCCCGCACAGGGCGGGATCCTGGGAGTGTCCCCTGGTGCCGCCTATCAGGGATAAAGACATCATCCTGGGGGTTGCTTCGGGTAGACGAGACGCGCCAGTGCGGGACACGCCGGGTGGCAAAAACAAAAACGATTCTAGTGCGGGATTGAGTGCGGGACCGAGTACGATTAATGACAATAACATGGAAATAGAGCAGGCGAATCCTGCCCCTCCATGTAGTGTAGATATTGTGGTAAACTAAAAATACAATAATGGATTGTGTCGTTCAGATCAATTTTAATCATGCGCGTCGTGCTCAGGACTTGCTGGGACAGCGAATGAGGGAGATTGGCGCGAACATTGCGATAGTATCCGAGCCGTGGTGGGTCCCTCCTGGGGATGAGAAATGGCTCTCATCCCTGGGAGGGTCGCCCTCGCTGCGATTGTTGCGAGCAAAGGCGGAGGAACCTGTAGCCTGGTGCGCAGGGGTTTGTTTTTTGTAGCCGCTAAGTGGGGGGACTCGCTGGTAGTTTCCGTCTACTTTCCCCCCAGCGAGAATATTAATAATTTTTGTAGACTCCTTGATGAGCTCGAAGAGCTCTTAGGAACATTTCCCGCTCTTCCAGCGCTTGTTGCCGGGGACTTCAATGCCCGGTTCCATAGATGGGATCCGGAAGGCAGAAGCAACCTAAGGGGTGAGGTGCTCTGTTTGTAGGCCAATAGGTTGAACCTAAGCCTGGGCAACCAGGTTGGCCACCCCACGTGCGTTCAGCCGCAAGGGTCGAGCGTTGTAGACCTTACGGGGGGATCTCCGGCAGCTAGCGTCCGCTAATCGGATTGGAGAGTGGATGAGGCTGAGTCCCTTCCGGACCATTTGTATATAATATTTAAGTATAGACACGAGGCTGCAGGCTTCCGAAGTCTTCGCTCCAGGAATAGAGTCTTCCCTAGGTGGGATGCGAGGGCTGTGGAAGAGGATAGGCTCGCCGCAGCCCTCGTATCCGGGGACTGGACACGGGACAATGGTGCCAGTGTGGGGGATTCTGTCAAGTGGCTGAACGACACACTTGTGAGTGCGTGTGGCATTTCAATGCCAAAGTTGAGAACTTCCGCGAACTGGAGTCGTTCGGTGTCGTGGTGGTCGCCGGAGATTGCGGCGTTGAGAAGGGCAGCTGCTAGAAGACGTTTCTTGAGGGTCAGGCGCAGCAGCGACTCAGCCAGGATCAGGGCTTCTCTGGAGGATAGGAGGGAGACCAGGAGGAGACTGGTCCGTGCCATCAGAAGGGCCAAGGCTTCGGCCTGGAGGGCCTCACTACCATCGAGGAAGATATAAGCTGGTTATGAACAGGCTTAGGGCTCGCGGTGTCCCCCCCTTGCTGAGGCACTGGACCCCTCTCGCCTGTCAAGGATAGTATCAACCTTGTTCCCGGGGGACGGACGACCTTTGTTCCCGAACGTTGGCGTGGATGACCCGGATGGGATCCTGGTAACAGCAGAGGAGGTGCGCAGGGCTGCTGCGAGAGTTGGCCTTGGGAGGGCGCCGGGTCCTGATGGGGTTCCGGGCTTGGCAGTGAAGAGGGCTGCCGAATTTTGTAATAAAGGACTGGTGGAGTGTTTCTCGAGCCTATTGAGGGGTGGCATATTTCCACGGGAGTGGAAAAGAGCCAAGTTGGTCCTCATCAGAAAGAAACTTGACCACGACGATACGCCCAGTTCGTTCAGGCCGATATGCCTGCTGGACGAGGTGTCGAAGCTATTTGAAAGAGTGATTGTCTCCAGGGTGAGCGAGTTTTTAGAACTAAGGAGTGTTCTTTCGCCCTGTCAACATTGCTTTAGGGTTGGCCATTCCACCCTTGGGGCCATTGGCGAGGTGTGCGACTATATTCGGGTGTTCGCGAGTGATGGTCGGGTTGGCATATTAATATTTTTAGACATCGCTAATGCGTTCAGCTCGCTCCTCTGGGGAACTGTTATAGATGCAATGGAAGGTAGTGGCTTCCCCACCTACCTTGTTAATATTATAAAAGATTATTTTCGAGATCGGCTCCTGTCCTTTGTCGGAGGACAGGGCAATGTATATAATATAAGAGCGACGTGTGGGGTCCCGCAGGGCTCTGTCCTGGGCCCCACACTCTGGAACATTGCCTACGATCGGGTCCTCCGAGTCCCGCTGCCGGGGGGGTCTCGTGTGGTTTGCTACGCAGACGACACGGCCCTCCTTTCAGCGGGGCGGGACCTATCTAGTGCGATGTTAGCGTGTAAAAGGGACCTCGAGGTCCTTGTGGGTGAGATCGAGGGTTTGGGCCTTAAAGTGGCGCCGCACAAAACGGAGGCAATGGCCTTCCCTGCCTCTGCCTTCCGCAGACGCAGGATTGCTCCCCCCCTGTGATTAGACTCAGGGGGTTTGTATTGCAGTTAAGCCCAGCGTTAAATACCTGGGCATAGTTTTAGACTCAAATTTGACGTTTAGGCCCCACTTCGAGGCCTTAATTTCGAAAGTGCAGGGGATCCTTCGGTCCATTGGGAGGATCCTTCCGAACCTCCACGGGCCGAGGGAAAAGAAGCGGCGCCTCTATAGCAGCGTGATCCACTCCGTGCCCCTCTATGGTGCTCCGGTGCAGTGGCGCACTGTTGTGGAGGATCAGAGAATCAGGCGGGCTGTTCGGGCCTTGCAGAGAAGGGTGGCAATCAGGGTGTGTTGCGCCTATTGGACGGTTTCCTTCCATGCGGCAATGATGGTCGCGGGGATCATTCCCCTCGACCATCTGGCACCGCAGTTGGCGGATGTCTACGCGGCGGACCGGGAAGCGGAGGATCCCGTTTCCCCTAGCACAAGGGCCGTGCTGGGTGCCATTGCCAAGAGGAGGGCAATTGCTGCATGGAGGGAGGAAGAACTAGATCTAGTGGGTTCTATTGGGGCGACTGGGGTGCGCGTGAGGACAGCCATTGCTTCCAGGTTGGAGGAGTGGGTTCGAAGGCCGTTTTCCTTGGAAACGACCTTCCACACCACTCAGCTGATGACTGGTCATGGCTGTTTTCCCACGTACCTACATGGGATTAGGAGGACGGACTCCCCGCGGTGTTTCCACATCGACGCGGATAGAGATGACGCGGAACACACCCTGATCGAATGCCCTGCGTGGACGGATGCAAGGGCTTCCTTGGTCAGGGAGTTGGGGGGGGTGCAGCTCACTCTCCCCGGGATAGTCGGGCGATCCCTGGATACCCCGGGGGCGTGGGCTGCATTCCAGTCCTTTTCAGGACTAGTTATGAAGGCCAAGGAAGATGCTGAAAGAGTGAGAGAGAATGAATTTAGGAGAAAAATGCGTATTAGGCCGCAAAGGAGACTAGCTCCTAGGCGGACCCCCGGGCGAGGCTCCGGGCAGCTTTGGCGGCGCCTGACCTGGTCTAGTGCGTCGCTTCCCCCTAAGAAGACGAATGAGCATGCGGATGCATGGGTTGCGTGAACCCGACCATTGCATCATGGGATGGATGGTCGGGTTTGTGTACATATATATAGTAGTTAGGCTGCGCCTTCGGTTAGACCGTGAGGCGCTGTAGTTAGTTAGTTAGAATTAAGGTATTGTGTGAATGAAGAGAGCTTGGCAGAACACCGGCCAGGCTCATCGGGATGGGAGGGTAGGTGTTGTATTGTGACTTATATCACAAGTCCGCCTCTCCCATCCAGGGAATGAATGATTGCACGAGGGGGTTTTTTAGTCGGTAAGAATCCGACACTCCCTTGGGTACCGGGCCCAGGGGGCCTTTTGAAGGTTTTTCCCCCTGACGAAAAAAAAAAAAAAAAAAAAAAAAAAGGTTGCCTTATGGTTAATAATAAGTTTTAATAACATCGATGAAACGTCTGTATTAATTGTATCATAGAATACGAAAATTTTCGTCTCTAAAG
>QUOG01000172.1:0-17062 GCA_010416905.1 Polistes dorsalis
TATACGCCGATATATATAGATATACAGAACGCTCGACGAACGATGGCCAAGATGTCAAATTCTGTCTACCGAATGAAAAAATAGAAAGAGAGAAATATCAGTTTATTGTCTCACTCGCACTCGTATACAGAACGCTCAACAATCGATGGCCAGGACAATAATACTCGTTATCACCTAAACAAATAGAAGGGGAGAAATATCGGTTTGTTCTCTCACTCGCACTTTCATTCAAGACCTAGAGTCCCGAAGATTGCCGAAGATCCTTCGTTTGTGATTAGTGCACACGGACAATCGCACGCACACTAGCTCGCTCGCGTGTAAAAAGCTACGGAGGGATAAGCTTGCTTTCCCCCACTCTTACAATTATTTTCCCATCTTCAATCTAATTTTATTCGCTTATTTTTAAAAATACGAAGATAACTCTTAAAACATTTTTTATGTATATTTTAATTCTCTACAACTTTTGTTTAAAACTTTTTTCGATTAAATGCCTAGATTCTAAGATAAGGCTATATTTTACCCTTTTTTACCCTTTTTTCCCAAGATGCCGGTTGCTGATTTTATTATAATTAGCACCATTCGATTCAGCGTCGTCAACTTACCCTTAGATCAAATTTTGAAGCTGTTAGTAAAAAAGGTCCGTGTTTGGCCCGCGTTGACTAGACTAAAAACAATTTCATGCCGTAAACTTGCAATCGCTTTGCCGCGCGTAGTAAATACCAAAAAACTTCATGGTGTCGTTTTTCCAGACGCACGGAACAAAATCATTCACTATTACATTTTCCCCAACGCGAAAACAGAAGTATAACCTCAAAAAGGGCCGGTTTCTTTGTAGGCAAGGCCACGAACTCCTCGAGAAGATGAAAAATCGTCGATTTTTTACATGTTTTGGGTACTTTTCGAGTAGAATTCGATGCTTTTTTGCCGAAGAAAGATCGCTGCGATCCTGGGAGTGAAATTTTTTCGAGTTTTTGGGTACTTTTTATTCGCTGCCTAAGAATTTTTTCGTACTTTATTGAAAAAATTTTCTAGCAAGCTTCCCGATCTATAGGTGCACTCAGACTATAGAATCGTCCACTGTATGCCCTTTCCAGCCATTATTTCGAAAGATTTGCCAAAAATATTGCGGTTCATACCACTGAATATAGATTTCGCGAACGAAAAAAAGGGCCGATTTCTTTTTTTTGTATAATAAATTGATAATCCTCGAATGTCTTGACATTTTTATGGATGAATATACAAATGATAAAGTAAAAACTAAAATATAAAGATATAAATCAAACAAGGCAAAAACATTGAGACCAGAATTAAAAAAAAAACAATTGTAAATCATATCACAAAATATTGTTGGCTCTGTCGACTTTTTCAAAACTATCACTTATACGACGTAATAATTTTTATTATACACTAAATAATATAAAATTTTGATGCCTACTGTTCGGATTGCAATACAGTACTGTCGTTTAACCCTTTGCGGTCCTATGTCGAGTGTGGCTCGACATCTTCAAATGTTTTCCAAAGTAAACGCTACCAGGCGGATAAGCGACTAGTGAAATCTGTGCGGACCAGCTGGAACGAAATGGTCGAGAGCGCTCGGTCCGCAAAGGGTTAAAGAACGCTATGCATTTGTGTTCTGTCATTTGTCAGTACACTTAAAGTATTTATCGTAACAGAAACTTCTGATCGTATTCACAAAGAGAAAGATACCAGAAAAAAGGTTTTACAAAAAATAAAGAATATTTGTTTAGGATCAAGGTGTATCATTTCGTCGACAAACAACAGAAGATTATAGATAGCTACCTAGCTATCGCGTTCGGTATAATGTCGCGATTCTTAGAATTTGGAGAATCGTATTTTTGTCAGGTATTTCCACCCAAATTTGTTCTAATCGCTCGTTTATCTACATAGTAGATCCACAATTACACTGTAGACTCGTAAAACAAATTCAGAAGAGCGCTTTCCGAAGAATATAGTCGTAAATAACATGAATTTTTCAAGCGGTCAAATGACCGCTCCTGGTAGTAGACTGGACATGCTATGAATTCTTTTCGAAAAGTAAACAATAAAAAAAGTTGTGAATATTGAAAAATGGGTTTTATGCATATTATAGGAAAAGTCAATAAGCTACATGGTGATACAGTAACGTTGTATACGAGAAATTCTAAACGAAATTTCAAAAAGGGTCATTTCATCGCCCATGGTAGGTTTAGTGCTAAGATATACCTTGGGTCGATCAATCACAAGAAAAGTCGATGAAATCATGGCCTACAGTGACAAGAGTTATCACTTTACTTAAAAGATGACAAAAGGTGGTCGAACGAAACAACAGATATTTTATTAAATAGATTTCATTTAAAATAATAAAAAAACTACTTTCTTTACTTTCGCATTAATTTATTTTGAATTTTAAATAAATAGAACCTAAAATAATGAACAAACAAAGATTATTTTTCTTGAATAACAAATTTTATTAATAACATCTCACTTTAATGGATTTTTTAAGCACGTGAGGTATGCATTAGTTTCCAGCAGATTTAATAATTATAATTTTTTTCCGAACGCTAATAAATTAAATTATATTCTCCTATCACTGATTGTATTGTGCGTAGATTTTCCCAACAATGGAGGTCTCTAGTGATTGTGATAAGCTAATGATCAGGAAGAAGAAAGGTTGAATTAAAATATGAAATAAAACACGTTATTGAGCCAAAAAAAATATATAATATTTTTATTAGCTCGTCAGGGAAAAGCCTTGCGGCATATAAATCCTCATTGATAAATTATATATAATACTGAACAGCGTCCAACCAAAGATTAGGACACGTGGTTCACCTCTCGCTCGCTTCGCTACTATATAGATGCAATAATGAATCTCGCCTCTGGCTCGTCTGTAGAGTGTCAAGAGAATTTAAACACTTCGCTTATTCTCTTTCTCATCGGTTTGCTGCTTTCGCGGTGATGCAACTCTCTCTCTCTCTCTCTCTCTCTCGTACGTGGAAGTATAAGGGATACACTTATACCTCACTTATATACAGGGTGATTCACTAACTCTTGCCACCAAGATAGCTCCGAGAATGTGACAGTAGCAGGAAAGTTTATACAACAAAAATTGCAAGAAAAATTCAGGAGTATAATATGACGTCAGTTTTTTTTCTAGGTTTAGTCGCTTCTAAGATTTAAGAGGCAAGTTTGTTTTTTTAAATGGAATGCTATGTTTTGGTACTTATTTTCTGATAACGGCTGTCGTGGTGAATACAGGTGAATCCAACGATGTGTAACATTAAATACAATAAATATTCAATTAATATGACGTACTCATTAAACCTGACTAGTCTGTCTGACTGTTCCGTCCTTTGTCGGACACCTGAAGGATGACGTAACCTTACGCAAGCACGACGCGGAGGAGCTGTATCGTGGCTGGGCGGCTGGTTCGCCAAACTTGACCTTTGTTGATCTTCAAATACCTTAATGTTGCACATTGTTGGATTCACCATGACAGCCGCTATCAGAAAATAAGTGCCGAAACATAGCATTCCATTTAAAAAAACAAACTTGACTCTTAATTCTCTGAAGCGACTTAACCTAGCAAAAAAAAACTGACGTCATATTATATTCCCGAATTTTTCATGCAACATTTGTTCTATAAACTTCTTTGCTACTATCATACTTTCAGAGCTATCTTGGAAGCAAGAGTTAATAAATCACTCTGTATATTGTTTTCTTGTATAATATATATCCTCATGGGGGGCGTGTACTGTTCAACGGAAGAGAGTAGCAAATGCGGTTTTGTTAGCGGGCATAGCAGGGAGTGCTTAGCAACGGTTCAAAGAGGGGGGTGGGGCGGCTATTGACACTCGTCGATATTCCCTAAATGACCAGAGGCGACAATGACTATGACCATATTTTAAGTAAGATTAATATAACCGTACGTATACATATATTAAAATTAAATAAATTGCAAATATTAACTTTTAAAGTGCAAAAAAGAATATAAAAAGTTATTTTCAAACGATTACATATTCCTTCAAAAGTAATTTTTATTATATTTTATTGTTTAAATTAATTAATAAAATGCGAGTCTCAGAAAGCCGTACAATAATAATAAAAGTAATTATAGAATAGATCCTTTTTTGTCTTATAAGCACGGTCAATACAAAATTTACAATACGTATTATTTAGACACTATTAATATTCAGTAGGCAACTAAGTTATTGTGGATTGTGAATAAGAAGGAAAATTCCAAATTCAATAATTTAACTATTAATTTCATAAATAGATAAATATTGGGTTGGCAAGAAAGTAATTTCGGATTTTTAGTGTGAAATAATATTTGAATTTTCTATACAAAAAATGAACTTTAATCAGTCAAATATCTTCCATTTTGTTCGATGACCTTTTGCAATCTTTCTAATAACTTCATTATCCTGCGCTCATAGAATTTCTGGTCCTTAATAGCAAAAAACTCAACTAAGTGCGATTTGAGGTCATCGTTATTACCGAAATTTTAACCCTTTAAGAAGTTTTGTAAACTTCGGAATAAATGATAATCCGATGGTGCAAGGTCGAGGCTGTATGAGGGATGCGACATCACTTCCCAACCAAGCTCCAATAGTTTCGTACGTGTTGCTAAAGATGTGTGAGGCCTCGCATTGTCGCGGTGGAACACGATTCCTTTGCAATTTGCAAATTTTGGCCTTTACTCTTTTGATTGCTTTCTTCAATTTCATAAGTTGTTAGCAGTAAACATCTGAGTTGATCGTTCGGTTGTTTGGAAGCAGCTCAAAATACACAACACCCTTGTAATTCCACTAGATTGACAGCATGATCTTTTTTTGATGCAACTCAGCTTTTGATATGGTTTGTGCTGGTTCATTATGCTTGGACCATGATCTTTTTCGATTAACTTTATTGAAAACAATCCATTTTTCATCGCCAGTGATAATTCGTTTCAAAAAAAGGTCGATTGCATTACGTTTGAAATGTGTATCAGAATCATTGATTCGTTGTGTGAGTGAATTTCTTTCAATTCGTGCGCAACCCAAATATCGATCTTCTTAACAAGTCAAAGACGTCTTATATGATTTTCAATTGTTGTGTGTGATACATTTAACTGTTTTGCACAGTTATGTGACGATTCGATTCAATTATCACTTTCATTTTGTCATCATCAACTTCAGAAGGTCGACCAGAACGTTGGTCAACTTTCAGTGAGAAATCTCCAGAACGAAATTTTTTAAACCAATTCTGATGATTTTAAACTTCTTCTTCTTCTTCATTCTTAAGTTTAGGCAAGTTGCCTGTTTCGTAACGACGTTTTTCTGCCTATTACACTGTTAAATTGTCGCACCATCGTTTTCGTGGGCGCCCCGTGCTTCTGCGGCCAACCGGTGACTTATCCCGTGCAATTCTGAAAATTCATCCGTTGTCCATTCTGTTGATATGTTCGTTCCATTCTTTTTTTCTTTTCAGTATTCATTCGTTAATGTTCTCTATTTTGCATGTTTTTCTTATATCTCCACCTCTCTCTCGGTCCAGTAGTGTTTTTCCAGCTATTCTGCGAAGAACTCTCATTTCGGTTGACTCTAGTAACTGTTTCGTTTTCGCCGTGTCTGGTCGAGTTTCTGCGGTATGTGACATAATATGTCTTACTGTTGCCTTGTAGATCCTTGCTTTGGTCTCTATGTCCATGTTTTTGTTTCACCATATTGCGTCATTCAAACAACCCGCTACTCTAGATGCCTTCATTGTCTGTTCTCTTACCTCTGCTTCAACATCACCATACCCTGAGATTTCTATTCCTAGGTACTTAAATCTCGTTTCCTGCTGAATAACCTTTCCTTCAATTTCCAGTTTGCACCTTAACGGTGTCTTTGATGTTGTCATGCATTTAGTTTTCTGGGCCGATATTTTCATATTGAATGATTTGGCAATTCAGTTAAATCGGTGTAGTAGACGTTGTAGATCATCCTCATTTTCGGCCACTAATACAGCGTCATCAGCATAGCATAGGATGGTTATTTCTTCGTTGCCTATTTTATATCCTTTAAGCAGTCTTACATTTCTTATTATTTCGTCCATAATGATGTTAAAAAGCAAGGGACTTAGGGAATCCCCTTGTCGGATACCACGACCTGCATCAATCGGTTCAGTTAAGGTACCATTTATCATTGCTTGGATCTTATTGTTTCTATAGATTTCATCTATGGTCTTGATAAGATTATTCGAAATTTGTCGATTATAGAGGAGGTGTATAACATCCTTTAACTGCACACGGTCGAATGCCTTTTCCAGATCAATGAAACACACATATGCTGGTCTGTTGTATTCAATTAATTTTTCTGTTATCTGTCTTATGATGAAAACCGCGTCTGTGCACGATCTGCCTGATCTGAATCCCTGTTGTTCGTCTTCTAGATTCGTTAAGCTGTTAATTTTATTCGTTATAACCTTTGTTGTTAGTTTTAATGAAGTGTTTAAAAGATTTATTCCCCTGTAATTTGTAGGTAGTTTTTTGTCTCCTTTTTTAAACATAACTATGGTTGTGCTAGTTCGCCATTCCTCAGGTATTTTGTGTTGGCATAGTATTTTTTGGATTAGGAATGTTAACTGTTGTGTGAGACGTTGGCCACCATATTTCAGCAATTCGTTTGGGATGCCATCTTGCCCTGAGCTCTTCCTATTCTTTAGTTTTCGAATAGCTGTTTCTACATCACTGGACTCAATTTGTATGTCGTTTTTAGTTACTATTTCTGGCGTATTTAGTTTCGCTTGAGGTTCTTCTGATTTATAGAGTTCTGTTAAGTAGTTAATCCAGGTTTCTCTTGTGATCTGATTTGTTTCGATCATTTCGTTGACCTCCTTTCTTTGATTTCTAATAAATCACCAGATTTGTTTTTGGAGTCCATAGAAGTCACTCTCCATTCTCTTCGAGAAAATCTCCCAATAATGTTGTTTTGTTTGCTTTACTAATGTCGCTGTTTGATTCCGGATTCGTCTATACATTTCGTATGATTCAGGTGTTCGTAATGTTCTATAGTAAAGGTATGCTATTTTCTTTTTTTTGCATATTTCCTTAATCTCTGGGCGGAACCGAGGCGTTTTGATCATTCTAGCCCTGTTTTTTACATTTCGTGTTCCCAGGGCTTCATATGCAGCTTCTAAAATGTTAGTTTTTAGTTTCTTCCAGGCCATGTTTGTATTATCTTCTTCTTTTATTGGGTTAATTTCGATTTTTTCCTTCAATCTGTTCTCATATAGTTGTTTGGTTGGTAAGTTCCATAGTGACTCGATGTTTATTTTCGATTCTTGAGTTGCTCGGGCAAGATTTCTTTGGGGTTTAAACTTCATTCTTATTTTTGCTAATAGCAGGCTATGATCGCTTCCTACATTCGCGGAATTTAACGTCCTGATATCTAATATTTGGTTTGGTTGGACGTGTCTGTTGGTAACAATATAATCAATTATAGACCTAAAGCCTCTGGTGTTGCTGTATGTAAATTTATAGTGTTCCTTATGATTGTAAAATGTATTATTAATCCTTAGTTCGCTAAATGTGCATAACTGTGTCATTAGTTCTCCATTATCATTTAACACGTTTTCGTTGAACCTTTGTTTTATTCCAGGTATTATTTCGTTTCCGATGCGGGCGTTAAAATCTCCAAGGATTATCATTTGTTGGTTACTTGGTAATGATCCGACTATATTTTGTAGTTGGTCGTAGAAGTCTTCTCTTTCTTCTTTCGGTTTATTATCTTCGGGTGCATAAATTGACACTATATTTAATTTCTGGTCTTCCGCTTTCATTTTTACCACCAATATTCGTGAAGATATGTAGTTACATTCTTGTATGTTATTTTGATACTTCTTAGACACTGCAATGGCTACCCCTTCCTTTGCCCTGATTTGTTTTTCGACTCCACTATAGATCACTAAGTAGTCGTCGTACTGTATTTGTCCTTTGCCTTTCTTTTTGGTTTCTTGTAAGGCGCATATATCAATTTTATTATCTTTCAGTTCTTTTAGGGTTTCTTGATCTTTATTATTGAATGATTTGATGTTCCAGGTAGCCAGACGTATAATGTGTTTTTTTTTCCAATTCGTTGTCCTTTTCGTTGTCCTTTTCCTTGCATGAGTCGTCATTTGTAGATCAGTCCTATTCCGAGGCAGAGTATCGATTCTATGAGCAATTTTTTTTTTTTTACGTTGGGTAGGGAGCTAGCCTGATCCAACAACCTTCCTCCTTTTTCCGGGCTTAAGACCGACAACATGATCGCTGATCTGCGATCATGCAGGCGGAGTTATAATCATTTTATAGGAAATATAATTAAAAAAAAAATGCATTTGTATTATAAGAAGTGCGAATTTATTTTTGCCTAACGATATTAATTTTATTAAGAAAAATTTATTAAAAAAAGAACTGTTGTGTGTACTTATGTACGCACGTAAAAAGTTATACTTATTTTGCGTACCGAAACGAATATAGCATCAAAAACCTCAAAAATATCTTCAAAAAAATAAGTATAATGTTATTTATTTATACATGAGGAAGAAGGGTTTAATTAAAATAAGAAATAAAATAAGAAATAAGAAATAAAAAAATTCATCAAATAATAAACTTTGAGGTAAATTTTCTTCGACAGGTGCAATACGTAAATATTGTTTTTCATCCCACATTAATGTCTGTTGGTGCGTCGTAAGACTCTCTTCTAAAGGAATGTGTTCGCTGACATCATTTTGTTCAACTTTGTCGTGAATTTGATTATCATTAAAAAATGAATCATCAATTTTAATATCCTACATTCTATACAACGGTGACAGTATTAAAAATTGTGGCCAAACTTTAATTGTACGCTTGTTAACAATGCCATGTAAGTAACTAGATCGGTGAATTTTCTTACGTTTAATATGTACATTTATACAATAATCATCATCGATATTTCTTTGAAGAGATTTGACCATTGTACTAACTGAAATAGGCACGTTAATTACTTGAATATAAATGCCGTATTGATCATTCACATGTCACAGACGTCTGATTTGCATAAAAGGAATACGAAGCGAAATTAATCTTTCAGAAACTAAATCTAAAGGTGGTAGATGCTGAGGTACATCTGGATATTTGATGCCGTTATATGTTGATATTAAAGGAATATTCTTCTTGTTTAAAGCTTGTATGTATGTATTATAAATCTTATGATTTTCCATAGTTACATTAGGTATAATTTGTGTTAGAATATCCTTATGTTCATTAGATAGCTCTTTTAAATCCTTTTTAAACCACAATCTGTCACATACTGAGCATGGATGTACAAATGAATTGCCCAAGAATTTTATTTTAAATTCCTTATGAGCTCGTTTAAATTGATGATAATTGCTATATGGTAAAGAAGAAATTGCCTCTTCGAACTCCGTAGAAGTTCGCAATTTCTAATATAACTTTCATTCTTTTCTCTCATCTTTCTTACTAAATTAATGTATTAAAATCGGAAACGACTTTTCGATTCCATTTCAAAATTTAACCAAAGTAGCGTATATTAGTAGAATTTGAAAACCGCTTTGTTATCGGACAAAGGGCGATAACAGTTTCGACGGTTACATCGCTTAGCAACGATACATTCCTTCAAACATAAGACTAGGCAACAAAAAAATCGTGACGTCAGTAGGGCCGATAGAAAAAGGACCCCACGTTCGGTAAACAGTATAACGCCCCCTTTACCAATTCACAGCTCAGGACCGTAACCGCGTGATGGGAAACCCGACGCATTATAATAAAAATTATTCATATATTGGAATCTTCACATTCAACATAATTTAAATTAATCCGCTTTCGAAGAGTAAGATAATTAAAACCGGTAGACGATGGAACCAAAAGATCGTTTGAATCGGTTACAAAGGACATTAAAAATGCAACTGTCAATTTTTGAACAAGTGCTTGCCAGGGACAAATTAGATAAAACAACATTAGTAGGTCGATTTAAGAAAATCACGAATCACTTAGCAGCATACGAACAGGCACAACTAGAGTGTGATGATGAGGATTTAGGGGAAGAAGAAGTACAAGAAGTAACGCTAATATTAGACCAGTACCATGCAATAGAAACGAGAATTCAACCAAATTCAACACCCGCGGCTAACATCACGAACGATAGCAGCATAACTTCAAACCAGACTAGTACGACCGAACGGCAGATTAAATTAAAACGTATCGAGACACCTAGATTCGATGGAAAGCTAGAAGAATGGTTGGAATTTAAGAAAGGTTTTTTAACTCTGATAGACGCGCGGACCGACATATCCGATTTAGAAAAACACGCGTACCTTCGAGATGCATTGTATAGCAATGCGCTCGAAGTGATTAAACTATATTCCGTGAACGGGTCAAATTACAAACTCGCGTGGGAAACATTACTAGAAAAATATGATAAAAAACGCGTGCTTCTGGCAAGACTTCTCGACGCGATTCTGGATTTAAAACGTTCCGAGGACAATTCGGCAAGAGGGATTCAGAAACTCATAAGAGATACGGAGGCATATCTCAATATGATTGATTCATTTAACGAGCCTCATGCCCTACAAGTGCGCATCATCGAACGCCTTTTACCTCATAGCGTTCGGGAAGAATGGGATTGACAACTCAGTTCGGACGATTACCCTACCCGTAAGGAACTTTACAAATATTTAAAAGAAATAGACCACCGATATAGTACATCAGAGAAGCTGACTACGGATATTAAGGACGAACCCCGCGAAAAACGTAAACATATCCAAACGAACACATTACAATCGCGATAACGGCAGGACACTTATCTTACGCATTCGGTCCCCATTAATACATCGCCTAACTGCGTCCTTTGCGAACGAGTCGAACACCCGTTGTACCGCTGTCCTATATATAACGACATCACGATAGCCAGCAAATGGGAGGTGATTCGAAATTATAAAATATGTCAAAACTGTTTGCGAAAGCATCAAGGTGCATGCAGATCATCGAATTGTCGAATATGCAATCAACCACATAACACAGCCTTACACCGAACCGATAATGAGAACATACCTTCGACGCGTGATCCCACATCTTCAAAACGGGAAACACTCGCGTCAACATTCCAACAAACCTCGAATCCACATAACTAACTCCTATATTCTCTCTCTCTTCAGGTCGTCACGCTAAATACACCGAATCAACTACTTATAATCGCGACGTACCGCATTAAAAGAGGTGATAGAACTTTGAGACAATAGATATAAACGGAATCTTTCTTAATAGTACATTACTAGTCGAGCACACGATACAGGATACATTGGTAGAGCATTTATTACGATCTCATAACGGACGGATAACAAGGCAGACGTTAGCCGCGGAGCGTCCGCGCCAGCGTGAAGTCGGTTTGGGGATAGGTTCAGGTCGCGTAGAAGTGACAGGGTTAGGTTATGCCGTGAAACCCGATGCGTACGACGGGGAGGGGAATTTGGGAGATTTTCTTTCACATTTCGAGTTGGTGGCTAGGGCGAATAGCTGGGATGAATCGGTGAGGGCGTTGGCTCTCGCGACGAGTTTACGGGGGGAGGCGCGGGCGGTTCTACAGGCTTTCGGGGACCGCGAGGAATTTTCGTTTGCAGCGCTGAAGTCAAGGCTGGAGCTGCGCTACGGGGAGCGACTGAATCAGCAGAAGAACTACACGGAATTCGCGAGTAGGAGGCAGAAAGCTGGAGAGGATTTGGCGGTGCTAGCCGCGGATTTGGAGCGCCTGGCCCGATTTGTGTACTCGGAGTGCACGGCTGAGACTCAAGATAAGATCGCTTGCGGCCAATTCCTGAATGCTATCAGGGACCCTGAGGTTCGGACGGCCCTTAAGGTCGAGGGGGTCAAGTCGTTGCGTGTTGCAGCGGTGAGGGCGTTGGAGCTCGAAGCGATCTACGGAGCCAGGTTGTCGTAGGTATCACGCTTTCAACGTAGGGAAGCTTGCGCCTATATGCCCATGCCTAGGCGGCAGGATTTCAATGCATTCGGTGGCGGAAGGGCTGAAAGGACGACGGAGAGATGTCCGGATGGGTGCGCCGGCGGGGGTGGTTCACTCCGCCGGGAAGGGAGACCGAAGGTGGCGGCTCCGCGGGAAACGCGTTCCGCAAACGCGAGTTCGTGCTGGAAGTGCGGGAGGACGGGTCACTTCCAGAGGGAGTGACGTGAAGGCAGGCGCAAGGGAAACTAGCAGGAACCGGATTGACGGGGTCCAGTCCGGTTGAAGCAACTAGGCCCCTCGTGAGGAAAGTGGAGTACGTGCACGCGAAAGAAGAGCAGGAGTCGGTTATTTTCGCGGGGAAGGTGAATAGGGGGCCGTGCAGGGTATTGGTGGATACTGGATCCGACGTCTCGTTGGTAAATCCGAGGTTCGTGGATGGGGATTCCGAGAGGGTTAAGTTAGGTGCGCGTTTGCGTTATCCAACGGGGGAGGTGTTTCCTGCCGTGGAAAAGGTAAAGGCGAAGGCTGAGTTAGGGCAATTTTCGGAGGAGTTGTTTTTAGTTGTAGCGGAGATCAGTGATGATTGCATTTTGGGGAGGGATTTCATGTCTAAAGCCGGTTTAGTCGGGAAATTTTGGGAATTAATTTCAGGAGATGTCAAGGATTGTGGAGGGGACCAGCGAGGTGCTCGATCGCATTTTGGAGGGGAATTCTAGTAATCTCAAAGGAATTTGTGGAAGATGCGGAAGCCGGGAGCTGCGACGTCGTGGAGCATGCGATAGCGTTGACAAACAGCGTCCCGATTAAGCAGGCACCGCGGAGGATTCCACTTCATCAGCGGGAGGAAGTAGACAAAATCATCGAGGAGATGAAGACGCGAGGGGTGATAGAGGAATCAGACAGCCCGTGGGTGTCCCTAGCGGTGCTCGTCCGAAAGAAGAATGGAACACTGAGATTCTCTGTGGACTACAGAAAGCTCAATGAAGTCACGAAGAAGGACTCCTATCCGCTGCCACGGATAGATGATCTATTAGATCGCTTGGCTGGCATGGTCTGGTTCACGACCCTGGACTTGAAGAGTGGCTACTGGCAGGTGAAGATGCGCCCAGAGGATAAGAGTAAGACGGCGTTTTCAGTAAGAGGAGGTTTGTGGCAGTTCAGGGTTATGCCTTTTGGGTTATGCAACGCCCCAGCGACGTTCGAGCGACTGATGGAGAAGGTTTTGAGGGGATTATTGAGCCGAAGCTGCCTAGCTTATCTCGATGACGTGATAATTTTCGGGCGCACGTTCGAGGAGATGTTACTCAATCTAGGCAAAGTTTTTGAGCGGCTCCGTTCAGCGGGGCTGAGGATCAATCCAAAGAAGTGTAATTTCTTCGAGAAGAAAGTTAAGTACTTGGGCCATGTCATCTCCGAGGGAGGTCTCTCCACAGATCCAGAGAAGATCAGGGCGGTGGTAGAGTGGCCGTTTCCCCGGAGTAAGACTCAAGTGAGAAGCTTCCTTGGACTATGCTCCTACTACAGGAAGTTCGTGAGGGGTTTTTCGCTGATAGCCAGACCCCTGTACGTGCTGACGGAGAAGGAAACGAAGTTTTCCTGGGATTCGGAGAGCCAGCGGTCGTTTGAAGAGTTGAAGAAGGCCCTGGTAACTCCTCCGATTCTGACTTTCCCGGTGGAGGGGGAAAGGTTTATCCTGGATACAGATGCGTCGGAGCACGGCTTAGGTGGAGTGTTGTCGCAGATCCAGGATGGTAGAGAGAGGGTTGTGTCTTTCCACAGCAGGGTTTTCCGCAAGGCTGAAAGGAATTATTAAGTCACGAGGCGGGAACTCCTAGCTGCGGTGGACTCGATTAAGACCTTCCACCATTATCTCTACGGAGCGAAGTTCGAGTTGCCAACGGATCACGCCTCCTTGCAGTGGCTCATCTCGTTTAAGGAGCTGGACGGGCAGCTCGCGCGATGGCTCGAACGTTTACAGCGCTATGACTACGTGCTCACGCACAGGAAGGGAAGGGTGCATGGCAATGCAGATGATTTGTCCAGGCGTCCGTGTGCGGAGTCTGGATACTCTTATTGCGCTAAGCGGGAGAAAACGGGGAATGCCCACGTTGAGAAGGTTGGAAGGATAATCTTAGGAGAAGATGAAACCAGGAACTGGAGCAACTCACAGCAAGAAGATAGGAACATCGGGCCGCTGATACAGGCGAAGAGGAACGGTAGAAGGCCGTCCTGGCAGGAAATTTCGGCGCTTGGGCCGAACGCGAAAGTTTATTGGGCGCAGTGGGATTCCTTGGTCTTGGAGAAGGGTGTACTTTTCAGAAGATGGGAGCATCCGAACTTAAAAACGTTCACTTTGCAGGTAGTTGTTCCGGATGCTCGGTGCAAGGAGATCCTTAAGATGGCGCACAACCCGGCGGGAGGACACTTTGGAGTCAATAAAACTCTGAACAGGATAAAGGAGAGTTTTTATTGACTGGGTTGCAAACGGGATGTCGAGGAGTGGTGCAAGGCTTGCCCCGTTTGCATCGCTAGAAAGGGGCCTTCGGAGAAGGGGAGTAGTAAGATGCAGATCTACAACGTTGGGGCGCCCTTCGAAAGGGTGCAGATGGACATCCTGGGTCCATTCCTGAAGTCTACACGGGGAAATAGATATCTGCTCGTTGTCGTGGATTGCTTCAGCAAGTGGGTAGAGGCATTTCCTTTGAGGAACTTCAGAGCGAAGACGGTTGCGGAGACATTCGTAGAGGAAGTCGTCTCACGTTATGGGGTTCCATTGGAGCTCCATACGGACCAAGGCACGAACTTTGAGTCTCGGCTGATGAAAGAGGTTGCGGAACGACTTAGAATCCGCAAGACAAGGACTACGGCGCTACATCCACAATCGGACGGACAGGTAGAGCGGCAGCACACGACGATTACTGACTACCTCGCCAAGTATATCAGCCAAGATCAGAAGGATTGGGACCCTTGGATACCGATGTGCTTACTTGCTTATCGGACTTCGAAGCATGAGACAACGGGTTTTACACCGGCGGAAATGCTGGGAGGAAGGGGGCTACGCTTACCTTTGGATTTGCTGCGGGGGTGCCCTCCAGGCGAAGAGGAGAAAGTTTCTTCGGAGACCTATGGCTCAAGGCTCAGGTCGAAGCTAGAAGAGATACATTCGCTCGCAAGGGAGCGGATGGAGATGAAGTCCTGTAGGGCGAAGGCTTGGTATGACAGAAGGGCCAAGAGGAAGGATTTTAAAGAAGGACAGAGGGTATAGTTGTACAATCCTCGGCGGGAAAAGGGAAGAGCAAAGAAGCTGGAGAGTGATTGGGAGGGACCTTATTTTATTTTCAATAAAATTAACGATTTAGTGTTTAGTGTTGGTAGGTCTGGTAGGGGTAAGAAGCGCGTGGTGCACGCGGACCGTCTTGCTCCTTTTACGGAGGGGGGGAAGAGAGTAAGAGGAGACAGCTAGAGTAGCGTAGGTTTACTTTGGGGGGAAAATTAAGTTTATTTTAAATAGTTAAATTCGGGAAGTTTTCTGCCGTTCTTGTTTTTTGTTTAGGATGGGAATGAAGGTTCCATATGGAGCTCTGGAGGAAGACGTGGTTTCCCGGGGGAAGGCGTTCAGTCCCGGAGGCAGGCGGACTACTCTGGAGGGAAGAAACCTGTCCTGGGAAAGACGTGAAGGCCGTTTCGAGGCAACGAATTGTTGATCGGGAGATCTTGACAGGAGCTCGGAAAGCACGGACGTGTCTGTATTTCGGGGAACTGTTGGAAGAGCCTAAACGGTTGTAAGAGTCCGCGCTGTAAAATAAAGTTCTTGTTATTTACGTAATCTGTGTTTTTGGCGGGAGCGTTACAAAGTATAGGGGAGGGAGGATAAGTTACTAAGGATTTTAAGTGAAAATTTTAATGTTATTTTCAACTCAGAAAATTCTGATGTACTCATCAACTTTTTACGTGAAGACTTGAATCTTTCAATAAATAATGACTAAGCAGTTTCTACAACATAATATGGTGGTCCTACAACTAATGCTGTATTTATACGACATTTAGGTAATGTCTCTACTAGACAATTTGTATCATATTTTAGCTACATTAAGCCTCTTGCAACTCACATGCCTATTGTATCACAACCGAATTTCAAAGATTCAGCATCCATGCTTTCAATTTTATATAAACTAATTAATATTTTCCCTCTTTCGTTATCTAATAAGTGTCCTGGATATTTCTAATGCAACATTTTTCTTACCAACTAATTTAATTTTGATTAAAGTTACGTATGCGTGTAATATTAACAACCAGAAATATTTTTCCATATATCGCTATTTCGTGATATTAATAGTTCGTATAACGCTTTCAAAAGAATTTTAATTAAAATGTTAAATAAAAAAATTTTACTTTTTATTGAAGTCCTAATTATATTATCTATTGATAGTTTTTCGTAACATTTAAGTACTTTGATCCAGCATTAGGAGTGTTCAAAAAGTATTTCCAAAAAACTTTTTTATTTTTGGATAACATTTTCATATCAAGCTAGTATTAAATGTTTTTGAATTTAATAGAATTAAATTTTTCGAATCGTCTACCCTATAGATCATACATAAATATCTTTTTTCTATAGAAAGAATTAGAAATCAAAAGTCATCGGTAGTCCAGGGAAAGATTTCTTTTATACAATCATGCATTGACAGAGCAGCATAATCCATAGTAAACACATTTAAATTGCAAAACTATTAGGCATAATTAACAATTTAAATTGGACTTATTCGATGGGCCATATAAACAGCGATTTCAATGAATAGCTTTATTTGTCATACGAATTTGTAGCTGATAGTTCGTCGCGTGTTGCTACATTTAGCAAATATGGAAGTAGAAGGCTTAGATGAAAATGCAGTGGTTATCTCTGGAATATCGGGAAAATTTCCAAAGAGTGATAATATCAATGATTTAACGGCAAATCTATTAAATGGAGAAGATTGCGTATCTGAGGATAATACAAGTTGGAAATTAGGTAAGAATATGTTCAATTTATTTTTATATAAAAATTAAGTGGAATAATGTGCGTTATTTTTGTTTCATTAAATTATTATTTTTTAGGTCATTCGTCT
>QUOG01000173.1:0-20000 GCA_010416905.1 Polistes dorsalis
AATATATATTTAACATATATTTTAGTTTTTCTATTATAATATTAAACAGACGTCCTATTTATTAATTAGGACAATGAACTAATTAAAAAAATTCTAATAAATTTATAAATATATTATAAAATAAAACATAAAATCAAGTTTTTCGACCTAGTATGACTCATACATTTATCTTGTTTTTTCAATTTGGCAAAATACAAAAAAAGATTCTTGTTATTTCAAATGCAGAAAAAGGATGATCACATTGGAGTTGTTTTATTATATTAATTACAGGACTTCTATTAATTAATTGTTGAAATGTAATATACATTTTTCCCGTTTTCTCCATTTGAACAAAAAATATTAAAGGAAAACGAGAAAATAAACGCTTTTTATGTTTTTTAAATTGGATAAAATTGAACGAATATACGATACAACTAAATAATTAAATAATCTGACGTATGTAATTAATTTAATAGTGCAACGGCAGTGTAATATAATAATATTACTGTAAGAAAATAATGAATGACACACGCGTATTCCTGCAAATTCTTTTTTACAAACAATGTACTCTTTATCTTTCCACAACTACATACTGGAACTATCGACAATGAATATATTTCGATTTCTACTAAATCAGCGAAAATGTTTGGATATTGATAAAATTACAAAAATAAATGTTTATTCAAAATTTGTAAAGAAAAAATACCTAATATTAAACGTATTTACATTATAAAAATAAATTAATAATAGATATCCGCTTCACTAGAAGCAATATTTTTGACTGGTATACACCCATCCCGTTATTTACGCCGGTTAACCCTTTCGCATTGATTTCTGAACGCTTATAAAAATCACGTGAATAGAATCTTCCTATATGAAAGAAAAGACATTGTATGCAAAACTAGTATACATTTTTAAAACATTTAAGGTAGTAGCCCACTGTGACGGGTTCAAAAAATTGATTTTTTTTTTTTTACAATTTTCGCAAGAAAAACATCTTAAAAATATTATCTAAAAGTTTCAGACAAAAACTTAAAATATTTTTAGTAATATAATATATTTTAGTAATAGCCAAAAGAAGAGAGCGCACCATAATGTATATGAAAGTGTTTGAAAAACTTTGAAAACGCTCTTCTCGAAACCACGTTTTCGGAATTTCGGGTTGAGAAATTTTTAAAACTATTCAACTCATTTGGCTAATTGAACCAATTATTTTCGACACTCATAGCTAAATGCGTAACCTTTGAAACATTAAATTTTTTATAAATTCATTTTTTTAAACAATTTATCGAAGGAAAAATTCGATCTTGAAAACCTTATTTCACAATTCTGATATTTTTTTTTTTAATAAGCATATTATAAATTAATTCATTAGAATGAAGCCTAAAAACAATAATTTGTTTAATTATTTTAATTCACATGAGACTACGGAAGGCGTGTGTTTCTCCGAAACAACTAACCTTTTATCGAGGACTCAACTTAGACAGACAAAATTATTAACAAATTAATGTATAATTAATTAAAAAAAGTTTTTCTTGTACACTTCGATACCAAAAAAAAACAAGAATTTCAAAACGATAGGATTTTTTAATAAAATTATCTGAGTCTCCTAGTATATAAGGATTTTGAAGTATTAAAATAATAATTGAAATTATTAAAATAATATATCAATGTGATTGAATCTTTAATTAAAAATAATTTAGGATATATAAATTTCTTTAAATTACTATTTAATCCTAGGGGATTGTTTTATCCTGATTTATGAAGATATATTAGATGAATAATAACTAATAATAAAATTACAAAGGGTATAATAAAATGTAATGAAGAAAATCGATTTAATATAGGTAATTTAACTGAAAAACACCCCCCCCCAGATTCATTTAACTAAATTTTCTCCAATGTAAGGAATTGGTGATATTAAGTTTGTAATAACAGTTGCTCCTCAAAATGATATTTGACCTTAAGGTAAAACATATCCTAGAAATGCTGTTATTATTGTTTGTAAATAAATTGTTACTCCAATTAATCATGTTTCAATTAAATTGAAGGATACATAATAGATATTTCGTTCAATTTGAAGATAAAGACAAATGAAAAATATTGATGCTCCATTTATATGTAAAATTCGTATAATACGTTTATTATTTATGTCTTGTATAATATTTATAATGTTATTGAATGCTTCATTAATAGATGGTGTATAATGTATAGACAAAAATACCCCTATAATTAATTGATTAAATAAACGTAAGCCTAGTAATAACCTAATATTTCATCATATATTAATATAATAGGAATTGGTAATTGAATAAAAGATTTATAAATTAATTGATTTTCGAGGGACTTTTTAATAATTAAACAAATTTTTGTAATTAAAATTAATATCAATAATAGTAATAAAATTAATATAATTGTGAATCAAAAGTTGGGGGGTGTGTGTGTAATCTAATAGTTAATTAATATTTAATATGTAATTATAATTATTGTTGTTATTAAATGTTAATTTAATTGAATTAAAATAATTTATTTTATATCTTATTTTAAATAGATATGTTATTGAAATTATAAATAAGAGAAGGAAATTTTGTCTAATATTAAAAATTTCAATCTCATTTAAAATTAAACTGATAAATATAAGAAATAAGATTATTAAACCTTTAATGATTATCAAAAAGATTAAAAATGCATAAGTTGATTGAGCTGTATTGTTAGTTAAAAATAAAGATGAAAATATTGTGTATATATAAGATTATAAAATTATTATGATGATAATTGATGTATAAACTGATAATTAAATAAATTACGATTGAAATTATAATTATTCAAATTAATAGAGTTAAAAAATAAGTTTTAATCATTAAATATGTTTGTAAAAAATTAAAATATTTTCTAATAATTAATTTATACAATACACAAAATTCACTTTAATTTAAAAATATTAATTTTTGGATGATTTTAAATATAGTAATATATATAAAAAAATACCTTGAATAATACCCTAAGATATACCTTGTGAACTACCATAAAGATTACCATGAAAAATATATGACAAAGAGCATTATCCTGAAAATTACACTGAACAATTCCCTGACCATTACACCTACAAATACCCAGAGCATTACCCTGAAGATTAACCTAAACTTTACCCTGAACAATACCCTACACATTACCCTGAACAATACTATGAAAAATACCCTAAGCATTGCTCTTATAATTACCCCGTACCATATCCTGAATATTACCTTGTACAATATATATATGACAATAATCATTACCTTGAACATTACCATGAAAAATACTTAGACCATTACTCTTACAATAACCCTGTAAATTACTCGGAACAGTTCCCTAAACATTACCCGGAATAAAACAATAAAAAATACCCTAAAAATTACACTTATAATTACACTGAACATTACCCTAAAAATTACAATATACAATGTATATATGACAATAAGCATTACTCTGAACCATATCCTGAGCAATATTTCTTACATTACCCTTAATAATACCGTTATAATTACACTGAAAAATACCCCGAACATAACCCTGAACAATACCCTGAACATTACCCTGAAATATATCGAGAATATTATCCTGAATAATACTCGGATTATTACACTTATAATTACCCTAAAAAATACCCTGATCATTACTTTATCTATTACCCTGAACATTACCCTGATTAATATATCTTACAATGAGCATTACCCTGCAAATTACCCTGAACAATATGTTTACCATTACCCTCCTAGTTACCGTGTAAATTACTATGAACTATACCTTAAAGATTACCCTGAACAGTACTATCATCATTACCCCGAACAATATCTTTAAGAATACACTTAACAATATCTTGAACATTACCCTTATTATTACCCTGAGCAATACATTGAAAATTACCCTTTATAATATCCTGTAAATTACCCTGACAAGATTTAGATCAATATATGTTACAATGAGCATTACCTTGAACATTACCCTGAACAATACCCTCATCAATATAATGAACAGTACCCTTATTATTACCGTGATCAATACACTTAAAAAAACACTTAACAATATCCTGAAATTTACATTTATTATTACCCTGAACAATACATTGAAAATTACCTTTCATAATACCCTGTAGATTACCCTGAACATTATCCTAAACATTACTATGAACAATACCCTGAAAAATACCCTAAACATTGCCCTGTTAATTATATTTTATTTACCCTGAACATTACCTTGTAAAATATATATATGACAATAATCATTACCCTGAATATTATCCTGAACAATACTCTCAACTTCGCATTTCCGCGCAGTCAGATGTCCCGTAATCGTATTGAGTTACTGTTAGCAAACTTGCATTTTGCAAATAACGAAACGATAGAAGAGGGTTGCAGACTCGGAAAAGTTTTGCCACTCCTAAACCTATTGGTAGATAGTTACCAGAAAGTCTTTTCACCAGGTGAAGATATTGTAATAGACGAAACAATGTTTCGTTAGAGGGGACGACTCATATTCAGGCAGTATATCCCAACGAAATCTTACAAATATGGTATAAAACTGTTCAAATTGTGCTCTACCGAAGGATATACATGGTCGGCGAAAGTATATTCTCGACGAGATACCAGCGGAAGAAGGCAAGTTGGCCTAGCGGAAAACGTTGGCATTGAATTAGCAGATAAATTGATAAATGAGGGACGAACTTTGTTCGTCGACAACTTTTATACCAGTTATGAGTTAGCACTAAAATTTTTACAATTCAAGACGCATGTCGTTGGGACTGTGCGGTATAACGAAAAATTTATGCCGAGATTTGTAATGTCATACCCACTGAAGAAAGGTGATATAGTATCAAGAGAAGACGACAACGGTATTGTGGTGCTGAGGTGGAGGGACGTTCGCGATGTTTGGATGTTATCAACAAAACATCCACCTATCATGACATCAACCACGGATTCTACTCATCGTGGACGTCTTCCTAAACAGAAACCTTTAACGGTAATTGCTTATAATAATGGAAAAAATGGCATCGACAGGAGCGACCAGATGGTGTCATATGCCACAACGATACGGAAAAGTATCAAGTGGTATCGAAAATTTCCACTACATTTGCTTTTGGGTACCAGTGTAGTAAATGCTCACATCGTATACTAGAGAGTCAAAAATAAAAAAATTGGAATAAGAAAATTTCGAGAGCTGCTTGTTGCCGAATGGTTGTCCCCGGAAAATTCAACTAGAACAAGAAAGGTGTCCCATAAGCTGGAGATTCGTACGAATGAGCAGGGCAAGTCTGTAAGAAGGACGTGCGCCCTATGTTACCAGAAAAGGAGACAAACTGCTGAACGACAAGAAGCAAAAAAAAATGTAAAAAAACTACGACCTATTGTTCCAAGTGTCCGAATTAACCACAAATGTGTTTACAATGTTTCAACGCACACCATACGAGATAGTATAATGCAATATGTTATCTTATATAAATTAGTAAAAATTATAGTATTATATGTATATTTGTAGTATTTTTATGTTGTATATCCTATATTTATATTTCAATACTGATTCCATTAAATTCGTTTTAAAAATCCAACTGAAAGTCGTATTAACTTGAAAAAGAAGAGCGTCACCCATATTTGGGTGACGGGGCTCTCGCGGAAGCATACCCGTAACCCAGATCTGGGTGACGTAACGACGAAAGTGTTAATAATTCTTACAGGCAGGAGTTCGTTGTTTGTGAGATGCCATGATGTGCATACACGTGACCGGTGCATGAATTGGGCCGATGACTAGCTACCCGACGAAAGACAGTTGAGCAATGGGAGCCCTGGCTGAATGATAGATGATGTTAGGCCTGATGAGCTGTCCGTAGAAGTCTGCTCCAATGATCACTTCTACTACTCTAGGGGTGAGAAACTCTGGGTCAGCAAGGTTTAAGCTCCTCAGGTGAGGCCATTCAAGTTCGTGAGAGATCTCGCCAGATAGCAGGATACTTGTGACCGTCTTCATAACAAGAGCCGAGATTTTTACTGAGAGTGGTCTGTATCTGGAGTGAAGGTCGAAGGTGACCACACCTCTGGTTTGAGATGTCCTTCTTCCTTCAACTCCGTAGACGTCCAGCGTTGAGTGTCGCCGCTCAAGATTCAATTGGCTGGTGAGACTTTTGGTGATGAACGAGATTTCTGACCTAGGATCAATGAGCACGCGTACCTGATGTGACGAGGCCGAGGAGAAGACTGTGGCTATTGCTGTTGCAAGCAACGTAAGATGACTGAAATGTGTGTGTGTGAACGTCGCTGTGCGATCGTGATTATTGACGATCCGTTTTGACCTTCATGCGGTTGAGGGCTTGGCATCTGCTGTCGCCTGATCCCGGTAGAGGTTCCGGCTCAACGGACCAGCTTTCGCCTGATCCCCCGGAGAAGTCTTAGTGCTGTCTGGAGGTGTGCCGAAGATGCTTGAGGTCGGCCCCATGGAGCATGGTGTGATGCGAGCTGTTGCAGGTCCTGCAATGCCTGAGGCTGTTGCATTTTCGCACGTTGTGCCTGCCTAGGCAGTTGCAGCACAGGCTTCGTTCTTTCACGATCCTTACCCGCTGATCGATTGAGTAGTCTCGCAGCTTCGGGCACATCACAATATAATGATCCTGCCAACAGCAATCACACTGATAAGCGAAGCGCGGATGAGCAGACTGAGCTGCCTGTTGAGTCGACTGAGTAGCCAGCTTTGGTGAGTTGGCTCGGGACTGTTGAGAAGCCTGAGGAGCGCTGATGCGCCTGGGCACAGTTGCCTTCGCAATGTTGAGCTGAACAGTCGCTTGGGTCGCGTTCTCCTCGATGTTCTCCAACGTACGAGCCCGGGCCATGAGAAACTCCGTGAGCTGACTAGGAGGTGGAAATTCATCAGCAGATGTGAGCGATGTTTGCCATCTCTTGCGCGTGTCTCGGTCGAGCAGCCCACTGACGAGTGTCACCATGAGACACTCATCGGTGTTTTCCGTGGTGAGCGTTTTGAAAGCCTCAGTCGTCTCGCTCCCGATGTTGACCAGCTTGGTTAGTGAACTGGCCTACCGCTTCTGCATGGGCTTGAGGTTGAGTAGCCGTTCGAGATGAGATTTGATGATCAGACGCTTGTTCTTGAATCGAGTATTAAGCATCGACCACGCTGCTTTATAAGAAAAAGGGTCTGGCATGAGGTGGATGATGAGCTCTGAAGCGTCATCCTGCATTGCGGCCTTGAGATATTGGAACTTCTCGAGATCGCTCAGGTCTGAGCGATTCCCGATGATCGAGACGAACATGGCCTTGAAGTCTGGCCATTTGCTAATGTCTCCACCGAAACTAGGCACTGTCAACTCGGGTAGGCGTGAGCGGGCTCGAGCTTCAACTTCAGTTGAGGCGGCTGGTTGAGTATGCTGCGTAAGCTGCTCCTTTAGACGTCCTAGTAAGCGCTTGACCTTGAGCGCAAACTTGCTTTCGGTGATACTAAACTTCCGGGTAAAGTATGAGTAATCATAATAAGCTGGGGGCCAGTGAGACACCAATCAAGAGTGCTCTGTCCGAAAAGCCTGGTGCAGCTCTTCAAACTGTTTCAACATCATGGTCACTTCGGTCAACGCAATGTCAACTGCTGGCTCGGTGGCTTGGCTGAGCATATCCTCCATCGACTCGACTAGCTCATTCTAAGCATGAACTCGTAAGAATAGCTCACCGCTGAGCTTTGACAGGACTGACTTCGAGTTATCGCCCCTTGACCATGAGTTTGGTTTGAGATGCCGAGCAGATCCGTCGACTGATTCTGCGATCCTGCTAGCGACGGTATTGAGTCGGCTGACCCCTTAAGAGCTGCGTCTTGATCGCGCATGAGAGGCATGGTCAGCGATCGGATGAGCCGGTACGGCAACTATTTTTATGAGCGGTCTAATGAGCAGGCAACGCCGAATAGCACACACGCACCACACGCGCGGAAGAGTAAAGCCTGTGACGAGCACGAGAGAGAGAGAGAGAGAGGGAGAGAGAGAGATGGCACTATACCTCGCAGCGCACTAATGCGAGAGAGCAAAAGAGACGGCACTACACGAACTTCACACTGCTTTGTATAATTAACAATCGTAAATGCTCGATCCGGCTCGAAGGACCAAATGATGAGGAAAATAAAAAACTGGTGTGTGTACTTATGTACACACGTCAGAAGTTATACTTCTTTGGCATACCAAAATGAATATAGCACCAACAACCTCAAAAAAAACTGCAAAAAAAATAAGTATAATCTTATTTATTTATACATGAAGTATAAGAAGGGTTTAATTAAAATAAGAAATAAAATAAGAAATAAAAAATTAAATAAGAAATAAAAAATAAAAAAATTCATCAAATAATAAACTTTAAGGTAAATTTTCTTCGCCAGGTGCAGTACGTAAATATTGTTCTTCATCCCACATTAATGTCGGTTGGTGCACCGTAAGACTCTCTTCTACAGGAATGTGTTCGCTAACGTCATTTTGTCCAACTTTTTCGTGAATTTGATTATCATTAAAATATGAATCATCAATTTTCATATCGTACATTCTATACAATGCCATGTAAGTAACTAGATCGGTCAATTCTCTTACGTTTAATATGTACATTTATACAATAATCGTTATCGATATTTCTTTGAAGAGATTTGACCATTGTATTAACTGAAACAGGTAGATTAATTAATTGACCATAACTGGCGTATTTACCATTCACATGTCTCAGACGTCTGATCTGCATAAAATAAATACGAGGCGAAATTAATCTTTCAAAAACTAAACATAAAGATGGTAGTTGCTAAGGTACATCTGGATATTTGAAGCCGTTATATGTTGATATTAGAGGAATATTCTTCTTGTTTAAAGCTTGTATGCATGTATTACAAAGCTTAGTATTTTCTATAAGTACATTAGGTATAAATTGAATTAGAATATCCTTATGTTCATCAAATAGCTCTTTTAAATCCTTTTTAAACCACAATCTGTCACATACTGAGCATGGATGTACAAATGAATTGCCCAAGAATTTTATTTTAAATTCCTTATGAGCTCGTTTAAATTGATGATAATTGCTATATGGTAAAGAAGGATCTAAATCCATATCAATTTGCTCGCCAGTGGAATAATTAATTACTAACTGGTCTGAAGAGTTAGAATAAATAAAGGGTACATCTGATTGAGGAAATTCCTGATAAATGATAGTGTCTTGGTTTAACGAATTGCGTTCTTCATCCGGTACAATGTTTTGATTAGACAATACATGTATAATCAAAGCATCAGCTAAATATTGATTATTTCGTGCTTGAGATCGTGAACTTTGCTCCATGTTTGTTAATGTAATGTTTTTTGATGTTATACGATGATGACACAGCATAGAAGAATTTTCCATATGCACATCAGCTTGCACAATAATATAGTTGTTATTGTTATCTTTTGCAGTATACAACGATGCATCTTGAAGAAGTAAAAGTAAAAAATAAAGACAAAATTCCCAAACGTACCAAAAGAAGTATAAGTTCAAAAATAATAATTAGCAGTACTATTAGTTATTGCTGTGAATTTTAAATTGTATAAATTTGTACCGGTAATCATAGGCTGAGCCGATGGTTAAGAAGTCACTAGTAAATTCAAAGTCGATGGGGCACATAAAGTTCCATTCGCAGACATTTGGTTTTTTTGAAGAAATAAATGTAAAATAAATTTCAAAAAATAAAATAAATGTAATAACTTCAAATAACTTCAAATAACTTTAAAACATAAAGACCAAACAAAAAGAAAAAATAATTAGCAATAATATTAGTTATTGCTGAGACATTTAAATTATTTAAATTTGTACCAGTAATCACAGGTTTAGCCGATGGTTTACAAAGTAAATTAGAAGTTGACGGAGTACATAAAATTTCATTCGCAGGCAATTCATATGCTTTTTGAATCATTTTTCTTCGCAGCCAATGAACCCTACAACGTTTTCATTAGCGTGCATTATGTTTTCCTTATTTTCCTGATTCCTTTTCCTACGAAGACGATAATCTCTACATTTCTCTGCATTAGTTTTAGGCATATAGAAAACTTAGAAATTGAAATGTATACTGATCCTGGTCAATAAGAAAGCTGCAAGAGGTTATAGTTTAATAATAACTTCAAAATTAAAATAATTAAAAAAATTAAAAAAAACAAATAAATTTTCAATAAAATTTTCAATAATTAATAATAAATAATTAAATTTAAACTATGGATAAATGTGAACGCTTAATCTTAATTTTTGTATTGTTGCTAAGGAGAATAGTTGGAGATCTACGTCCGATCGGCACTATTGTTTTATTAATTTAAATCGCAACGTGTCCAGCAACTTTCTGTACGATTTTCTGGCCAATCTTTAGTGAATCTGAAAACTTAAGACAAACAACATTTACTTCTCCATCTTCATTGTATTCAATATAAAATAACTACAATTTTCCCGAATGCCAATATATACTCTACATTGATAAATAACATAAAATATAACTTCAATAAAAACTTAAATAAAATAAAGATAATAAATACAATTTAAATAAAATACAATTATTAACAAAATTAATAAAATAAAACAACAAATAAGAAAAAGAAAAACTCTTGGTTAAGTCAATACAAAGTATAATACTATATTGGCTCGTCAGACAAAAAGCCTTGTAGCTTAAAAGCTCTGGTTGATAAATTAAACATAATAAGGAATTGCGGTTTTAACAAAAAATTAAACACGAATCTCACCTCTTGCTCGCTTCACTTGTATACGGATTCAACAAAAAGGTTCACCTCGTTTATAGAAGTATAAGGAATACTTATATTTTTCTTATTTCGTTCTAGCTTAAATCGCTTTGTTCGTCGCTTTCTTTGTAAATTCTTCGCTACTCATCTAAGACGTATCGTCGTAGGCGTCCAGTGGAAGAATAGGACGAGTGCTTTGTTTAATAGGCCCAGCAGGGCGTGCTTAGCAACGGTTTAAAAAGTGGGGAGGGACGATAAGAAAATTATTTCTTTTTCGTTATTTTCAATATTTTCAAAATGATTGAGCCGCGTATTTCGAATATACGTTAAGAATCTATAATCTTTATAAATGGTACATAAATCGTTATTACGTTGAGTGACTCACGAATTCTGAAGGAAATCCTCGTCAGGCTACGCTCGTTATTTAGTATTGAAAAAGAAGTATAACTTCAAAACAATCACAATAAATTCATATTGCACAATACGTTTCCATTCTTTTATGCTACACTCTCCATATTTTTATAATTAATTACAGATAACCTATCATAATGATAACATATTATTATTATTATTATCGTTATTAATTTTCTTTGTTAGTTTTTAATTTTTCTAGTTTATTAATTAATGTTATTATTATTACATTATTAGTATTATTATTATTAATTTTATTTTTACATAGAATATAGTTGATAAAGAAACCTGATTCTCTTCCCTGCTTGATGATCAATAATATTTTCTAATGTAAGAAGATTATTTTTCTTTTACTATTATATTTTTATTCTCAATAATTTATTGAGGTTATTTAATTTTATATAAATATATATATATATTTATAGCGTGACCAGGTAAAAAGGAGGATGATTGAAAAAATAAGTAGATAAGCTACTAATTATTCTTTTCTATTAAGTTAACTAAATAACTTCAAAAAAAAGAAAAGAAAAATATTTTCAATCGATCGATATATTATATATATATATATATATAAGAAAGAATAAAAAGAATAACTTCAAAAATATAAAAATATAGATATCAGTCCACACTAAATATAAGAGAGATATATCGAATTACTTCACGCGTCAACGGCCATGGCGCGGTTACAGCATTAGTTCTTGCTGGATCATTTAAGTAAAGCAGCGCTGAGTACGATTAGTATTTGGATGGGTGACCCGCTTGAGAAAAAAAAGGGGAAGAAGAAGAGAGACAACTTCATGCCGTAAACTTGAAATCGTTATTTGCCGCGAGTCGTAAATACCGACAAACTTCATGGTGTCGTTTTCCCAGACGCTCGGAACCAAATCACTCCCCATTACATTTTCCCTAACGCGCCAAAAGAAGTATAACTTCAAAAAAAGTGAGATACTCAGCGTGCACTTTACAATAGACATGTTTAATTTTTAATATTTCAGTTACAAACAGGTGGTTGTCACCTGTTACCGTAAGTGAGACGGGTGAAAAGTCGGTTTTTAGTAGAGTGAGACGGCTCAAGAGAGGTTCTGGATTGCATTTATCCCCTGAGCAAGGCTTTGAGAGACTGTATTAATCACTTGAGTGGTCAAACAAATAGTAGTAGATCGACAATGAGCAAACTGACATTTCTTTCCGGTGAGTACGTTGTACGCGTAAGAAAACTACGATTGTAATGGCTGTCGGAGAAGCCGGCGTTACGGCGAGTCTTCAACAGTCGCTGGGGAACGAGGCGTGTCTTCATCGCGCGATAACTGTCAGGTGGCGCCTTCCGTTGGGAACGCTCTTTTCCAAACAGACTCTAATACGATATTTTCGCCTTTCTCGAGTACCAGTAGGCTCACTCTTGAGGTGGCTCTTTCATTTTTGTTTTTTTTTGCTATTAAACAAGATGTACTTTCCATATTTGATGTTTCACTTGCCTTTTTTTTTGGTTTTGGGAAAAGCACAGATATCTAGTCTGTGTTTTTCTATTTCCCCTAGTACTTCCTGGTCTTTAATGTCTATAGAAGATACATTTTAGCATCCTATTCTAAACGTTTTTATTTTCCATTTCTTTCGTATTCCTTTTTCTCCTTGCTATGTCGTCATCATTATTTTCCGTCCTATACGAGACTTCATTTTTAATTCTTCTAAGAGCGCTTTATTTTTTTTACCGAGGGTAGGTTTCTAGCCTCACGCTCGAATCCTCCTATTTAGTCTGGGCCTTTGACCAGCTAGTTATTAACTAGGCGGATTTCCAAACCTAAGAAAAATTTAAGTAACCTAAGAAAAATTTTAATTCAAAACAAGTGCGCATTTAGATATGAGAATTTCAGACACATGCGTGTTTTTAACGATTTACAAAATTATATTTTTAATATGAGTATTTTTCATTTTTAATACTTCTGCTATCTGCTTAATTAAAACCTTTAATTTTCTATATTATTTATATAACATTGAAAATAAAAAGTGTTTTTAATTTTTTTTAAATATAATTATTTGTTATTATATTTTGGTATGCCATAGGAGTATAACTTCTTCCGTGCGTACATAAATACATACATCCGTGTTTTTTTATTTGGTTTTTTTTGTGGTAATAATAAACCTTTCCTTGATTACGTGACTATTTGATGAGGAAAATATCGAGCGTATAGGATAAAAAAATGACTTTTGACGAAACAATATAAAAGTTTCAAGAAAGCTTGAGAATGATCAAATAACCTTGTTGATCGACCGACGCCTTGAATCGGTACTCCAATGGTTTTTCTTGTCGTGGAAAAATGCCTTCAAAGGTGAATGTTGGAAATCGTTTATTCGTTAGGAATGAGGATAGGTGAAATAAATTAAAATATATTTTTTGAGCCGAGTCAGTACTGAAAAGTATACTTTATTTGGCTCGTCAGGGAAAAGCCTATCGGCATACAAACCCTGGTTAAAGTATACAGATGTCGATGAATGTTGAGTTAGCTTGCTTATCGAAAGCTATCAAAGGTGATGATATATAAAAGGCAGAATAGAATTCTGACCCCGTGTGCCTTCTTCCTTTGTGGCTTGTAGTGCTTCGCTGATATCTTTGTTGCGCAGAAGTGTAGCTCTCTTCGAAGTGATCGCTCGCAGTTATCGTGGTAGAATATGACGAAGCGCGAGAACACACAGCTTTTATAGAAAAAGGCGATGCAAAGTACGGGCCAATTGCCGAAAAGACAAATACCGTAGCTGTCGATGCATATGATTGGCCTAATAGAAGTGGTGGGAGAACTCGCGCTAGAAGAACGAAGGCGCCCTTACAAAAGAATCGCGGTGCTCCTTTGTTTTTATCACTGAACTGCGATGCTTCCTTATCGCTATGTCTAGCTGTTTTAGATTATTATTTAAGGACATCCCTTCATAGCCTTATATCGCATGACTAAATTGTCCCTTCTGCATTTCGAGAGTAATCCAGTCGTTGAAAACTCTTGTGTTTTTGGACAAAACTATGTGTATATACGTATACGTTAGTGGAAAATGTGTTTCGTAAAGCAAGTGAATAACTTAAGTCAAAAAGAGGCGAAAAGAGCCATAAACGTCGAGAAACAATGTAATTTTACTATATACTAATACTAATTTTATTCATTAAAGTACACTTTTACGTTTCATATTTCGATACATTTCATTTTATATTTCGTTTCATATACGATATCATTATTATCTTTTTCCAAACTAAGTTACAAAATTTGCATATATAAAGAAGAAAGAACGAGAAAGAGAAGAGACTGATTAAAAGTGGGTAAGCGAATACTCAACGAAACTTACATAACTCTTGTTTAATTTTACAGAATTTTTAATCACAGTTATAAAGATATTGTTCGAATTGCCGTTTTTCCTTTTCTTGTGGATTCCCTTCATCAATTCGTTGCTAAATAATTTTAAACACAGTCACAATTAATGAGATATAAAACTTGCATATAAAAATAATAGTAATATATATATAATAATTATAATTATAATACCAGTGAAAATTATAATAATTATACTATCGTAAGAGAGTTTTATGAAACAAAAAATAGATAATGTCAGTATTGACATAAAAATAAAATTAATTACCTCGTTGTCGGTCTCCCCAACGATGATATTTTTCTCGTTGTCATTTGAGGAATTATCTGTTAATATTTGGCGAACAGCGATTACTGAAGAGTCTGTGCAAAGTATAGCATTTAGTCGTTTTAAGAATAATGACATCTTTGTGTTATATAAATTTTTGAATTTTGTCTCAGCTAGTGTATTTTCCACAAAATTAGGCAATAATATAAATAAACCATGAAGAGAAGATTCTTTTCTTTCTTTGCATAATTTTTCCACATTAGTGTCTCTTAAGCTATCTTCGTCTAAGTCGAGCGAGGAGAAAATGAAGAATTTTACGTATGATTGACAGTGCTTTCTGCTATATTTATCGAGTATTTCGGTAACTTTAAAGTACTTTAACGAAGAAATAGACGAATCTATCTTCGTTCTCTGTAAATCGAATATACCATCGAGTTGACCTATAGTTAAAGCTTCTTTAAATATTTTGTCAAAGCTTGTGGCATTGTTTAAGTCAACCTCTTGTCGAACAATGATCGTTGCTCCATATACGCGCCATTTAAGGACCAAATTTTCGTTACTTTGTTTTGACATATTAGAAACAATGATAAATTTTCTAGCTCCTTGTTCGATCATCCATTCGATCAGTACTTTTCCAAAGATATTAAAACCGTCGATAACGAGGTAGCATTTATCTTTATGAAAGAAAAGTTGAGGAATGAAGTTAGAGAATTTTTTTTCTTCTTGCAAGTTGACCAAAACCTGTAAAAAAATACATTCGTATCATAATTGTCAACAAATCGAGCGTATTATTTCATAAAGTTTATACATAATTAATTACCTTTCCGTAACGTTCACAAGCCTTAATTTTTCTTTCTTCTGTTGCTCCCTGAATCATAATTCTTTGTGATATAATTGGTTTTATTATACCCGTTTGTAGAGCTTTTCTCATCATTTCCGCTAATTCTCTCTTTCTTTTTTGTGGTAACTTAATAAGGTCTTGTAAACAGTAACTATATACACTTATGAACCGTATTAAATTAGATAGTGGTAATGGATTGTAATTATGCTCTTTAAAATCGTAAATCATTACCAAATGTTTTATATTTTTAACAATGTCCAAACAACTTTCCATATCGTCTAAGATGGAATAGTTTGCAACTACAAAATCAAGACCTTTGCCTTTCGTAATATTCATAATATTAATTCTATAGTCTTCAACTTTGATAATATTAGACTTTGGTAAACTTGGTCGCAACGACTCGATCACCCGTTTTTCTGCATCCGTTTCGTAAGTAGTGTAAACATCAAAATTATAAGATAAGGATAAATTTATGAGAGCCTGTCCTACGTCACTAGCACCATAATGTACTAACACAGTTTTAATTTTTTTAAACCTCCAAGTATCCGAATGCAAAATGCAGAAAGCTGCCAAATATGCTTGGGGAATTGTTGACGCATTTTCGAAGCTCATAGTGTCTGGAATAATCCAAGTAAAATCTGGATCGGCTAAAATTTCATTACTTATAGTAAAATTATCAACTAGTCCCATTACTCTACGACCTTTATCATCTGTCCCTGAATATTCTATAATAGATATCTGTGATTCGAGGCTGACATCATTTTTTAACCAATATTCGTATGCACCTAAGTCAAATGCAGAACATTTTACCTTCACTATCCTATTATTTTTGTCTTTAATCAATGGTAATTTTTCCATCCATACTAATGAGCCTGATTTATTAATTTTCGCTTGCCAACGCATAGAAGAAGTAGACTTTACTCGCAATGGCATCCATCTGTATGTGCCCCATACCCCGTTTGGGGCTAATACATTTTCACGAAGATTAAGTTTTATTTGTGATTCATAGAATTCATTTTGAAGTGAGAATTTCGGTGCCTTAGCATCTTGTAGATCAAAAATTTGAAGTTTTTTATACGCCGGTTCTTTTTTTATATCTCGAAGTATCTCAAATATATCATTATCGATAATAGTGTTAACCACAAATATAACATTGTCATATTTTGTGTCTTGTAAGCAGATTTTTAACCGATCTAAACAGTTTTCGTGGTTATTAACGACAACAGTTTTTCCTAAATTTCTTTCTTTATGTAAAAGAAGAGCTGTACGACAGAGAGCAATTTTTATTTTTAGGACGATGTTTAATCCCACACTTGTTAATACAGAAATCGCATTATCTTCCTCTTTTGTTTCAATAATTGTCAATAAAAATGATTCTTTACCGAGAGTACTAATAAGTCTTCTTACATCGGTATAATGCGCGTTATTTATAATCGTTAAAATATAATTTTCATGAATTGTCTTATAAAGCAACTCTCTAGCAATTAATTTTATGTTGAAGTTTTTCCTCATCTTTTTTATGATATTCTCGAGAAAATCCAAAATATTCTCATTTTTCTTTTTTGACTCATTCGTTAACAATATCTTTTCTTCACTGTTCATGCTAATATTTTTTGAAATTAATCCTATTACTGCGTTTAATATGTCGTCGATATCCATCTTTGTTTTATTGATATTCTGGATAAACCGAAGTTCATCCGCGACAATTTTCCAATTTCTGTTTTTAAATATTATTTCTTTAAATTGGATTCCACTCATTGCAATTCCGGGGCAAGCAATGACGTTTGCCCGTTTTTCAAACTTCATCGGTAAAGCTACGAAAAAAAATCAGTATAGTTCATATAGTTTGTTAAACTATGATACATTACATTATTTTTTGTCGAAACATTTATAAACACGATATTTAAATAAGTGATCAGAAAAATGTTTTTTAATAATATAACAAGTTTGATGTACGAGCATATTTGGTGTAAAAACTATTTTTATGTCGTTTAAAAAAAAATATACGTATTAGCTTCTTGCATACTAGTCATTTTTGTTTTAACAAATTGTCTATTGTAACATTTCCTAATTGTAAATGTTAGTACTTATATGTTAAAAAATTGCTGCAGATTATTATTGTTAAGGAACAGTCATAAATAATGTATTATCAAAGCATAATATAATAAATAATATTAATTTTAATTTTTTATTCTTTGATTGTAAATAAAGAAAATTAAAATTTATTTATTTTTAGTCCAAAAATTCTCTCAAGATTCTATACATTTATTTCAGTTTTTATTTACGTGGTAAAGAATTTGAAGAGTTTTAGAACTTTTGGTCTATATTGTATCTTAATAATCACGAGTAAGTTAATATTAGGTTTCAAATTCTTACCATAGTTTTCTTTCATTTTTTCTGTTAATTGTTCCATGTCGATGACGAGTTTCTGTATCCTACTCGGTACCAACATATTTTTATTCCTACTGCTGATAATATGGACTTGAACTAATCCTTCTAGTAATAACCTCCAGTCTCTGCTCCATTTAAGCGTTCCATTGGAACACGATGTAGAAAGTCTGCTAATAATATTGTAAGATTCTTCATACTGGTAACCATGTAAAAGTAGATTAGAGTAAATATTTTCTTCGTCTAAAATTTCCGTTTCTTCTTTTAGTAAAATGATTTCTGGAATATCTTCCTTCTGTGTTTCTGCTAAGCGAATAGTTCCAGAAGCTATCATAATTTCATCTTTAGTTTTTACTTCAAATTTTCCTGAACCTGAAAATTTACATTATTTCAAAAATTGTTTTAAAATATTATATTTATAGGATTGCTATTTATACCTTTAAATATCATAATAATTAAATGAATTTGGCCATTTCTAGGTACTTCTAGTAATTTATTGTGAATAATAATGTTCTCGAATATAAAAGAATTATTATCCTTATTCGGTATTATATTCGAGTACATATTCACAACCAACTTTAAATAGACAGCTGAAGAAATGATAACATTGCCGTTTATTTTAAAATTTCGTAAAAACTTGTATTTATCTGATTCCAAATCTACCAGTTCTTCTATTTGTTGAGTTTCCAAAAATTTACCACTTTCCACGTGCCTGTCAAACATACACAATAATAGTTTATAGCATACATTTGAAAAAAGTTTATTTTGTACTTACCAATCAGAACTGTGTTCCCATCGAACAAGAGGAGAAATAGATGGGGTTTCTCTGGAAACAGGATAAGGAACTCTCGGATAGAGCTTTCCTGGTGTAATTTTAAATCCAAGATTATAAAGCTTTCCTAATGTGGATAAAATAAAAGTTGCATTGTCCTTATGGCCTCGTTTTGTTAATGATAAATTAATGCAACCACTGTCCAATGATTTTCTTAGAATTGCCTAATAAATGAAAAGTATTAGGTTATTTAATTTACAAAAACTGTATTAAAATATTAATTCCAACAAATAAACCTGTAAAAGTCCATGGGGAGAAATTTCAATCGTTATAGCGTTTTTTGGTAACATTGTTAATATTTCTTCGAATAAGACAGGAGAAAGGAGATTATTCGTATGATATTCTGGTGAAGAAAGGTGAGCTTTCTTTAAATGCCACTCATTTTTCGGAATAGACGTGCATAGCCAACGTTTACTGCGATATTTTGGTTGAGAGATGACTTTTTTTAAGTATTCTAACAACTTTGGACCAGCTGGAGAAATGTACCGACTATGAAAAGCAATATTACTAGTCTGCACGGTTTTAGCAAATATTCCTTTACTCTAAAGAAAAAATAAGTATAGTTTCAAAATTTTAATATTTTTAATGTCTATCAAAAAATATCTCCTAAGCATTACCTGTAATTCTTTTACAAAAGCTTTTATGGACTCGGTAGGTCCACTTATGGTAGAACTGTCGGGTCCATTACGACAAGCAATATCAATGTCTTCAGGACATAAATGTCGCAACTGTTTGTAACCGAGACCTACTGCGGCCATCATTCCGTGTATCAAATCACTTTCTACTGAAGCCAAACCACGAGAAAGAGCGCTTAAAATCATTTCCTCAGCAGTAAAGCAACCATCTGCGTAAGAACAACCCAGCTCACCAACAGAATGCCCGATCATGTAATTCGGTTTCACACCAACAGCATATAGAGTATCTACCAGACCAATCTACGTAACAATTATCCGAAATTATTCATTTAAAAAAAAGAAAAAATAAACACTGCTGAAGGGGAAACATTAGATATATTATTACTTGTATTGCTGCTATTCCCAGAAAGCAATTTATAATATTATCGTATATTGTTGGATTTTTATCGCATATAATATGCACAATATCGTAACCTCGAGGTCTTAAAACTACATCACATTTTTTTATTGCTTCGACAAAGATTGGTATTTTCATTAGTGATTCACCTA
>QUOG01000174.1:0-20999 GCA_010416905.1 Polistes dorsalis
TAGACAATACATGTATAATCGAAGCATCAGCTAAATATTTATTATTTTGTGCTTGAGATCGTGAACTTTGCTCCATGTTTGTTAATGTAATGTTTTTTAATGTTATACGATGATAACACGGCATAGAAGAATTTTCCATATGCACATCAGCTTGCACAGTAATGTAGTTGTGATAGTCATCTTTTGCAGTAGACAAATCTTGAAGAAGTAAATGTAAAAAATAAAGACCAAATTCCCAAACGTACCAAAAGAAGTATAAGTTCAAAAATAATAATTAGCAGTACTATTAGTTATTGCTGTGAATTTTAAATTGTATAAATTTGTACCGGTAATCATAGGCTGAACCGATGGTTCAGAAGTCACTAGTAAATTCGAAGTCGATGAGGCACATATAGTTCCATTCGCAGACAATTAGTTGTCTTGAAGAAATAAATGTAAAATAAATGTCAAATAAAATAAATGTAAATAACTTCAAATAACTTCAAAACATAAAGACCAAACAAAAAAAATAAATAATTAGCAATAATATTAGTTATTACTGGGACATTTAAATTATTTAAATTTGTACCGGTAATCACAGGCTTAGCCGATGGTTCACAAAGTAAATTAGAAGTTGACAGGGTACAAAATTTCATTCGCAGGCAATTCATATCCTTTTTCAATCATTTTTCTTCGCAGCCAATGAACCCTACAACGTTTCGCATTAGCGTGCATTATGTTTTCCTTATTTTCCTCATTATTTTCCTTATTCCTTTTCCTACGAAGACAATAATCTCTACATTTCTCTGCATTAGTTTTAGGCATATTGAAAACTAAAACAGAAATTTAAATGTATACTGATCCTGGTCAATAAGAAAGCTGCAAGAGATTATAATTTAATAATAACTTCAAAATTAAAATAATTAAAATAATTAAATTTAAACTATAGATAAATGTAAACGCTTAATCTTAATTTTTGTATTGTTGCTAAGGAAAATAGCTGATAATCTACGTCCGATCGCCACTATTGTTTTATTAATTTAAATCGCAACCTGCTCAGCAACCTTCTGTACGATTTTCTGGCCAATCTTTAGTGAATCTGAAAACTTAAGCCACACAAAATTTACTTCTCCATCTTCATTGTATTCAATATGAAATAACTACAATTTTCCCGAATGCCAATATATACTCTACATTTGTAAATAAAATAAAATATAACTTTAATAAAAACTTCTATAAAATAAAGATATTAAATACAAATTAAATAAAACACAATTATTAAAAAAATTAATAAAATAAAACAACAAATAAGAAAAAAGAAAAACACTTGGTTAAATCAATACAAAGTATAATATTATATTAGCTCGTCAGGAAAAAACCTTGTAGCATAAAAGCTCTGGTTGTAAAATTAAATATAATAAGGAATTGCGGTTTTAACAAAAGATTAAACACGTATCTCTCCTCTTGCTCGCTTCGTTTGTATACGGATTCAACAAAAATGTTCGCCTCGTTTATGGAAGTTTAAGGAATACTTATACTTTTCTTATTTCGCTTCTAGCTTAAATCGCTTTGTTCGTCGCTTTCTTTGTAAATTCTTCGCTGCTTATCTAATTGTAAGATGCATTCTTTCTTCACTTCCTTTGATAGAATATTAATAGATTTGATTTTCTCCCATTATACATAAAAAGAAGGCGGTATCTTTCAAAATCTATCAAGATTGCAGTGTTGTCAGCTTTTTCTTATCATTGTGGACAGTTATATACTCTCTTTTCCAGTAAATTAATTGAAAACCTATGAAGAAAGAATAAGTTTATTATTGCTATAAATAAATATTTTTCAAGAAAATTATAATATTTGTTTTTTTCAGAAGAAAAATTTTTATTTTTACCTTTTAACAGACACATGTCTTGCTTGTTCCTTGTAACTGCAGCTGCATTCTATTGGCATAAAAATTTTAATGGAATCTCTATGACGAAGACATTAGTTGATGCAAGTCTACAATATTTTCTTGCAAGTTAATAAGCAATAATATCTTTCAATACCTGGTATGACGCTTGGATAAACATTACGCACAAGTATAGATTTTCTTAATATATTGTATTTGCTATTAGTTTTTCAAATTTATAATAAATAACATGTATTCTTTCTTCACTTCCTTCGATAGAATATTAATAGATTTGATTTTCTCCCATTATACGTAAAAAGAAGGCGGTATCTTCCAAAATCTATCATGATTGCAGTGTTGTCAGCTTCTTCTCATTGTTGTGGAAAGTTATATGCTCTCTTTTCCAGTAAAATAATTGAAAACCTATGAAGAAATAATAAGTTTAATAATGCGATAAATAATTATTTTTTAGGAGAATTATATAATGTTTACCTTTTTTAATAGATTCTGGTATTGATTATTCCTTGTAACTGCAGCTGCATTTTAATAATAATAATTCATATAGACTCTTTACGGAGGAAACATTAGTTGAAAGAAATCATTATATCGTGAACCATTGAAAATGAAATTTATATGCATAAATCCGATGCTGTAGTGGAGTCTTTTCCTTGGATGTGTTACAGTTTTTGATTGGATTGAAAAGTGTAGAACCGCATACTTATCTAAAATTATTTAAGAAAATAGTTTATGTATGAAATATAAAAAAACGCTAACGCCGTCGCGGGACGCTTGGCAAACGTGAGACAACGAAACTATTTTGTACACGAAATATCTACGAGAGACGATTTAATTATTAAGAAATCAAAAATTAAAAAGAAATATAACTTCAAAAATCATAAATTAAAAAAAAAATTAAAAATTTCTCAAAAATCGAGACGACTCAATTTATATATGCCAAAATTTCTCTAACGTGGAGTCCTCCGGCGATTGGATTAAGCTAATTATGAGAAGAGTAAAAACGTGAATTAAAATAAATAAAACACTTGATTGAGCCAATAAGTGCCTTGCGGCATAAAAACCCTGGTTGGTATCAAATACAATGGACGACAATGGATCACGACAATGGATCCGTGATCTACTTCTCGTCACGATTAACCCGGATGGGCAATCCAGTTGAAAGAAATAGAAATAATATCTCTCACCGTTAATTATCGCCTCTGTCTAGTATGTGAATTCTTTGCCCTTCTAATAATGCTCCCGCTCATTGTCTCCAATTATCCTCGTAGGCGTCCAGCGATGGAATAGCCCGAATGTCTTTGGTAATGGGCCTTGCAGGGTGCACGCACTCGAGGGTCGAGTGGTGGAGGTATGGACGCTAGTGTCTAGTAACTCCTAAGGCGCGTATTATGAATATCGATTTTGGTTACGATCAATTCTGATCGTACACAATTCTTTTATTCAGTTACTTTTGTAATAGTAATATTCGATGTTGCCTCTGATGGTATTACTGTGACAATTGGACGATTACTTTAAAAATATAATAGTGACAATGAAAACTAAAATAAATATTAGTTGTTCGCGCGCAATGTATCTATGCTAACGCGAATCCGTTTCAAACTAATGTACAAATTTTTTAAGTCGAATTATACGCTCCTCTTGTACGGAATCCCGACGACTGCATGATCGCTGGGCGGATCGAGATCAGCGATCATGTTGCCGGTCCTAAGCCCGGGAAAAGGAGGAAGGTTGTTGGATCAGGTTAGCTCCCTACCAAACGTAAAAAAAAAAAACTTTGAAGCTCATAGAACCGACACTCTGCCTATTAGCAGAATGGACAAAGGAAGAATCGACAGAATTGCACGGGATAAATCACCGATTGGCCGCAGAAGTACGGGGCGCCCACGAAAACGATGGTGCGACAATTTAACAGTGCAATAGGCAGAAAAACGTCGTTACGAAACAGGAAACTTGCCTAAACTAAAGAATAAAGAAGAAGAAGAAGAAGATATAACTCAGTTAATCTCAAAAAACTAATAAATAATAATACATATCTCAGTTAATCTCAAAAAAACTAATAAATAATAATCCATACCTCGATTAACCTCCAAAAAACTAATAAACAATAATACATACTTCAGTTAACCTCAAAAAACTAATAAATAATAATACATACCATGATTAACCTCCAGAAAGACTTTTATTACTAATATTCTCAAAAAATTAATGTTTTTGAAGATATTCACAGTTTCTTAACATCAATCACCACCGTATGTAATAAGTATAATAAACCAATGTAAGAATAGGACGAGTGTCTTTGTTAAAATGGCCCAGCAGGACGTGCTTAGCAACGGTTTGAAGAGTGGGGAGGCGCGATAACAACATTTCGATATTCTCAAATTCTCACAACGAAGCTATATACAAGGAGGACGATCGAGATACTCGTTTTCGTCGAATTTGTGTTGTTGAAAATAACTAAATACCGAGTACGATACTTCTTCACAAGAACGGCGTTGCAGATTTAAGTCCGTGTGATTTTATAAATAAACAAATGAAACAAATAGTTCTCTTTGATGTTTTTGTTGCGTTTTACATGCAGTATTATTCATTTTTATACTTATTGAGTTAAAGATTAATTGATTTCATTTCACAATTTTTTTACAGATATATAGGATAATTTATTGAATTTTTTTTCATACTATTATTTTTTCGTTATCTTTGCGATATTATAACCAATTATTCTATTTTCTTTAGTTTATAATTTTTTATTTACTTCGTCGACTTATTTATCTATTTTTTTCCTAAGTTTAAGGTAGGTTCTTTTATATTTGAAAAATCAGATCAAGCGAATCGACGCGCTTTCTAGTTAGTAGCAATAGAAATCATTCTCTCATTGCGTATGTCGTAGCCACATTTTCGTCTTTGTATATAGGCTTCGTGGGGAGATATACAGAATTACTTCATGCCGTAAATTTGAAATCGCTTTTCCAGCTCATCGTAAATACCGGAATAAGTTGATCGTTTTAGGATGTTTGTTTTGGTCAGGATGCGCACGCATCTTAAAATTTTACTCTCATTATTTTTTCTTAAACGCGCTAAAAGAAGTATAACTTCAAAAATGTAAGTAAGGTAACGATAAGACATTGAAAAAAACTTTGTAAGTTGTGTAGAAAAAACTTGATTATATATATAACTAAAATTTGGAGATATTCTCAAATTTCGAAAATAAATATACCCTTTAGGCAAAGTATCACAGTCTTACAAATGACAAATAAAATACTAACGGAAGACTTTTGGAAAATTATTGTAACTGAAGCGAATCGTTACGCGAGCCAGATACTCCAAAATGAAACTCACAAATTAATAAAATATGAAGACAATTGGAGAGATACGAATGTTGATGAAATAAAAGCATATTTTGCTTTATGCATTTTGATGTCGCAAGTGAAAAAAACCTATATTTAATCTTATTGGTCAGAAAGAAGCATAATCGAAACTCCGATATTTCGAAAAACTATGCCATTCTGGAGAATTGCTCAATTACCTCGCTTTTACACTTTACTAACAACGATGTTGAAGGCAATAATAATCGTTTATGGAAATTGCGAAGTATAACCGATTATTTCAATGAAAAATTTAAGACTATTTACACTCCCGAAGAAGATGTATCATTAGATGAATCGCTAATGAAATATACAAGTCGTATGACATATAAACAGTATAATCAATCAAAAAGAGCTTGCTTTGGAGAGAAATTTTATAAACTGTTCGAATGAAAGTCGAGATATTGCATTCAATTAAAGATATACACAAGTCAAGATAAAAATAAAAATGCAGATACAAGTGCATGAGAAAGTGTCACAATGTTTATGTGCACGCCAATATCCGGTTACTGGTTACTTAGGAACTGATGCACCATAATTTGCGAATTGGTTAATTTTCTCGGAGCTAGTTGGATGATTCGAATTCATACTGGTGGTCATAGTAGTTGTATATAATCGTAATTTTTTCGTCACGAAATTCAAAAAAGAAATTATTGTTTCTATCGTCTACGTTGCATTTAGACGTTTCCTCGTTGATGCTACTGTAAGATTCGTGAAAAAATTGAAAAAATGAACCGTGACTCGAACCACGGATTATTCGCAATTATTGTTGTGTAATTCATAATCTAAAGATTTCTGCAAACACGAACGGTTTTGACGAGTGAACGCGCAAAAGAGCTTTTGAAAAAATGATAATTAACTTTAACTGATAATTGCTGCCTATAGCGAATTGTACTTTTGATGAGGACGATGTACTTTCCACAGCCATAATTTGGTTTTGCTTTCTTTTTCTTTTCTTTATAGATCGAAAATAATTTAACTCCAGTATGCCGGCAAATATAAAAAAGAGAATGTTACGAAGATAAATGAAAGTTGAAAACGCACCAATGATCGGTTTCGTCGATTTATCGATATCGATGTTAACTCGCGTGAATCGATTATTTTATAATATATGGATACACAAAATATATAATTTTCTCTGTAGATTATTTAAATTACGTATTTCGTAGTCGATTACTGCTTAATAATTTATTTGAAATAAGTTAAGGAGCATTCAATAATTTTACAATAAATTATATCATTTTTAAAAAGGCAACTTTAACATGTTTATTTATAATATACCTTCCCAGGTAAGCGAAAAGAGAATTTTATATTCCTTGTAAATTAAAATATAATTTTGTTGTAAAAAAATTTCTATATTATATAATATTGTTTATTTTACTAGGAAATTTTTCCAACCACATCTAAATAATCCTTTTGTAATGATTTTTAATCCAATCTCTTAAAATAATACTCTGATCAACGCTACTGGACTTGCAAAATAGGATTACTTAATTTCTGGGATTCCTATACAGTTATCTTTATCTGGTATAAGATAACTACCATCCTCCATCTCTAAATCACTTGAATTATGAAGTAAATGATTTCTTCTCTATATAAAATATAAATAATAATTATAATATTCTTACCTAAAACAAAAAATATACATTCGTAATGTATAAATATTTGTAAAAATCAAATATGTTAATATACATTATATAATATTTGTAACTTGTTATGAGATAGCTTCAAGACATTTTTGCATGATCTGTAACATTATCGATCAGAGGTTTAATATTAAGCTTTAAATTTATTTCTTGCATCGATATTAGTTCCTGCCCAGAAGTATCATTGGATGTAAAACTTTCTTCATTTGCATTATTACTTAAATAACCTTTAATCAAAGGTTTCAATTATTGCCTTATGCTATGCTATAAAATCTTTTTTTCGTTCCTTTTTTGTATAGGAGGTGTGTCTTTGTATAATATGACTAAACGGTACTTCCTATTCACAATTATCTACTTAAGAAATCAATTCAATAGTTTGATCATTATCTCCTTCGTCTGCTAAAAGTGCAGCTGTACTAGTTATTATTTCATTAGAAAAAGTATTACTTTGGTTAATATTTTCTGTATTATTATATAACTTTAGATTTTTTTTCTTCAGTAATATCTTTGCTAGACAGTCTTACTTTCTTTGTACTAAATAAAAATTTATCTATAGTATTATCACACGCATTTAGACTCTTTCGTTTTTTTATTGGTTTATTAAGCAAATTATTGCATTGATTAGTATCACGAGTATCATCATTGTTAATCCAATTTATGAAACTATAGATTTTTTTACAGGAGATTTACTCAAATTTATGTTAATATTTTCATAGGTTAATTTAATTCATTTGTAACGTTCTAATTAATTTAAATATCTTTTAGTTGTACCAATAGCATTTTCTTACAATAGGATAAAGCTTTATTGAAAATATTCAATGATCGACCTCCTACTATTACAAAGGAAGATGATAGAATTTTTATTTTTTGATTATTAAGTAAATTACTTTCATTGTTTAATTGAATATTCGTAAAAGATACAATGTCATCTATTTCCAGAAAAGATTTTGCTTTTGTTATAGCAGACTCTGATACTTTTACGAGTTTTCCATTTGTTATAGTAAATCCTATAATATTTATTGATACATCTAATGTTATTCTACTATCATTATTAAATATTTTCTTTTCATTACATTCATTTTTTCCTACTTTATAATGTGTTTTTAATACTGTAATATTATCTACTAATACTTCTTCGAAGCGCCTATTTTTATTCATACATTCAACGTTATGTATATCATTTTTGCAGCGAAGCACTAGCACAAATTTGATTTACGCTAGCAATCAAACATCAGAGAAAATATCTTGTGCGCTATTAATTTTCAGAAAAATATTTTTCTTTTCTTTATCGCTGCATGTATCTATAATTACTATATCATTTTCACTATCTTGATTATTCAATTCAATTTTAACGACGTTCATGTTAGCACAAGTATTCTTATAAATTTTCCTTTTAGTTCTTCCTCTCATTCTTGTATAATTTATCACAGTAGACTTTGAAGTAAATTCATCAAATATATTCTTAAAATAAGAATTATTTGGAGTACATTCTTTTAAATAAACAGTTTGTTCGATCTAAAATATAATCAATAATATTACATTATTGTACACGTATGTAACCAACACATTAAAAAATATACATTCTTATTAAATGAAATCAAATTAATTACACTTTCTGATGATTTTATAGGAAAACTTTTATTCATTTGAGGTGTTTCTAAATTAGATGTCTACTGCTCATTAATCTTTGATATAAATGGTAATAAACTTAACGGTGTATTTGGAATAACTGCTGGTTTTTCTTCACTTGAAGTCCTATTTCAAAAACAAATATATATACATACATATATATATACTTATACTATATGGTGCGTATATTTATTAAATAATAAAATATATAAATATTATATATCTTACTGGAATAGTTTATTGGTATCTAATAAAGACGTTTCAGAGATATTCAAAAACGAAGTCTCAGTTTCTGAAACATTAGGTGTATAACATATCAAATCATTTTCATTTATATTCTCATTCTCATTATCTGAAAAATATTACTCATATATAAATATATACATATACATGATTTAAAATATTATAATGATAAATGAATTAAGTTAACAAATATTACCTGAAAATAATTCACTCGAATTAGCCGTACAATTAGTGTCTTCTGATAAATAGCCATTTATTGTGTTTTCTGTAATATTTCCTTCACTATTTTTTATAGGAGTAGAATGTTTATCGGTAAGTTTTTCCGTATTGACATCCATAATCAAATTTATGGTATTGAGATATCATTTATAATATATTTCATATATTGGATTCACTTGAATTACATATACCTTCTATATCTGTAAAAATAAAAATTATTAAAAAGTTAGAAATGATTTTAATTATTTTTAAATGATTCAAACGATGACCTAAAATATATCATTAAATCAGTTCAATTCTCATCTGAGATCTAATTAAAACCAAATAAAAATTTTAACGACGTTCATGTTAGCAAAAGTATTCTTATAAATTTTCCTTTTAATTCTTCTTCTCATTTTTGTATAATTTATCACAGTAGACTTTAAAGTAAATTCATCAAATATATTCTTAAGATAAGAATTATTTGGAGTACATTCTTGGAAATAAACAATTTGTTCGATCTAAAATATAATTAATAATATTACATTATTAAACATGTATGCAATTGACACATACAATAATAGATATTTACATTAAATGAAATCAAATTAATTAGTTTCTCTGATGATTTTGTAAGAAAATTTTTATCCATTAGAGGTGTTTCTAAATCAGATATCCATTGTTCATTAATCTTTGATATAAATGGTAATAAATTTTACAATGTGCTTGGAATAACTACAGGTTTTCTGCACCTGAATTAGAAAGTAAAAAATATTCTGATAGTGAATTTACAACACCTATTAAATCAGAGTAATCATATAATATTAGGGTGGTCTCTATTTTTGGTATTTTTTAATTTATATGTTCCCAGTGTCTCATATAATATAAAATGAATGAAAAAAATATCTATCTAATAGGTCTTTAGAAACATGCACAGTGTTTTGGAAAGCTGATGAAAAGTATAAAATACAAGCAGCAAAATATAGATGCAAAGCATGTAGACGACTGAGAAAAAAATTACACAATCAATTATACCCACCAAAAACGGATGTTGATGAACATAATAGAAGATTAAAACTTTAATTTAATGCTCTGTGAAGAAAAAGTGTACTCGTCTCAGTAATAAGATACGTTTATCACTAATGTATACAACTAAATGTTATCGTGAATCCAATAATTTCGTTTTTTTAAATAATTTTAATGTTTGAATTACAATATTACAACAATATTTACTACCATTAAGTATATATTACCGATTGATTGTTTAGAATGAAACTCTGAAGCAGACCATCAAAGAAGAAAGAGAAAAATGTGCTGATTCCTCCAAAACTGTTATAGAGAAAGAAATACTTGCTCTACAGCCAATTCAACAATAAACCGTCAGAGCATACTTTGCAGCGGCTAAATTAAAGAATTGTAAGCAAAAAAGATGCACTATTGAGTTGGTATACTAATGTCTTTTACTAAAAATTAAATGTGCGGCCGTTTACGAAAGACTGAAATCAAGACAAATTTTACCTTTACCCTGTAAAGATACCCTCCAGAAATACATCCAGAAATTAGATAGCGCTTTTGATTTTTCCAAAGTTCTCTTTGAAACCCTTAAATTGAAAGGTTCTCGCATGGAAGTTAACAAGAAAAGGGGTATACCTAATATCATTTGTAGTTTGCGTGTGACAGCAAATTGTAGAACTAATTATTATTACAAAACATATTTGCAAATTAACAACTAAACAATACTAATGCTTTATGATAAAATACTTGCTGAGAATACTAATAATAGTAACAAGCTACTGAAGATAACTTTTCAGTAATTAATCTGCTTTTTGGTTCGTTCTATCTTACCAGCCTTTGCTACTGCTATTCTTTCCTTTGATAATTGTATTTATCACATTTTAGTCTTCTCATTAGCTTCATAAATGCTTACAATGTCATATTCCGAATTACACATGTATTGATAGATATTATTTTTCTCCATTTCATAGGTACTTTACTGCTCGATGAAGTAGCTTTAAGCGAAGCTATAAAATTATCAATTAATCAACGAACAATGCAGCTGCATGGTTTCGTTGATTTAGGCTCTTATACACTGGAAGAAGCTCTCAATACTACAGTCGATCATGCTCTAGTATTCATGTTTCAACCTTTCTAAAACGATTGGATAAGTAGATTGTATAAGTAATTGCCTGCTTCCTGAGTGGAAGTGCTACTGTTAGTGACATATTACACAAATTAATAATTAAATGTGTAACACTATTGGAAAACGCTGGCTATAAAGTTGTTGTTGTTTGTTTATTAATAAATAATAAACTAGTTTTATAACGATAGTAATAGCACTTCTCTGCATTAGTTTTAGAAATCTAGAAAACTGAAACAAGAATTTAAATGTATACTATACTGTTCAAAAAGCTGCAAAATATTATAGTTTAATAAGAATTATTGTAGAAAATAATTTACAAAAAACTAAGATGCATTCATTTTTCAATTCTTTTGATAAAATATTATAGCACATGGATTTTTCCCAGTGTGAATAAATAGAAAACGGTGTCTTCCAATATCTTTAATGATTTCAGTATCATTGGCTTCTTCTTATCAATGTTGAAAATAATGCGCACGCTCTTCAAGTAAAATGATTGATCATCTATGCGGAGAGAATAAGTTTTCTAATGCTCAGAATAAATATTTTTCAAGAGAATTTTCAAGAAAATTATAATATTTGTTTTTTTCAGAAGCAAGATTATTATTTTTACCTTTTAACAGATTCATGTCTTGCATATTCCTTGTAACTGTGGTTGAATTCTATTGGCATAATAATTCACATGAAATCTCTACGAAGGAGACATTAGTTAAAAGAAATTTTTATATCGTTAACTAATGGAAAATGAAATTTATATGCATAGATCCGATGCTGGAATGGAGTCTCTTCCTTGGGTGTGTTACGGTCTTTGATTTGAATACAAAATGTAGAGTCGCATACTTAGCTAAACCTAATCAAGAAAGTAGTTAATGTATGAAATATAAAAAATATAAAAAGAGAAGATGAGCACATAAATTGAATTGAAAAACAATATAATACAAATTTTTTACTCGGTTAAGTATTTTAACTGAACTTTAAGATATTCTTCTTACCATTGTTTGTTATAATATCAGGATGAAGGGAACAATTTGTATTTCATCGGTATACGTAGATTAAAATCAGAAAATTGTCATCGTATGGTTAAGGCATAAAAGAAATCGCACAACTTATCCAGTTTATTCATTTTCAACCTAAATTGATGATAACTATAGAAAAGAGATGAAACGAATTAAAACTAATAAATAAGAATACATATCTCAGTTAATCTCAAAAAAACTAATAAATAATAATATATATCTCAGTTAACTTCAACAAACTAATAAATAATAATACATACCTTAGTTAACCTCAAAAAACTAATAAATAATAATACATATCTCAGTTAATCTCAAAAAAACTAATAAATAATAATCCATACCTCGATTAACCTCCAAAAAACTAATAAACAATAATACATACTTCAGTTAACCTCAAAAAACTAATAAATAAAATAATACATACCATGATTAACCTCCAGAAAGACTTTTATTACTAATATTCTCAAAAAATTAATGTTTTTGAAGATATTCACAGTTTCTTAACATCAATCACCACCGTATGTAATAAGTATAATAAACCAATGTAAAAATAGGACGAGTGTCTTTGTTAAAATGGCCCAGCAGGACGTGCTTAGCAACGGTTTGAAGAGTGGGGAGGCGCGATAACAACATTTCGATATTCTCAAATTCTCACAACGAAGCTATATACAAGGAGGACGATCGAGATACTCGTTTTCGTCGAATTTGTGTTGTTGAAAATAACTAAATACCGAGTACGATACTTCTTCACAAGAACGGCGTTGCAGATTTAAGTCCGTGTGATTTTATAAATAAACAAATGAAACAAATAGTTCTCTTTGATGTTTTTGTTGCGTTTTACATGCAGTATTATTCATTTTTATACTTATTGAGTTAAAGATTAATTGATTTCATTTCACAATTTTTTTACAGATATATAGGATCATTTATTGAATTTTTTTTCATACTATTACTAATATTAATATTATTGCGTTTCATCCGTAAAATTTGTACCCTCATGCGCGCAAAGAAGTTTCACTTTAAAAAGTAAGTTCTCTGTGCGATTGATTTCAAATAAAAATTGCGGCCTCCAAGATGTACACAAACTGATAAGTCGGATGGCGATATTCAATGCGCGGCAGCTGATATCTCCGTTACTTTTCGAGGAAAATCTTTGAAAATTTCAGAATATATTCTCAAATATATGTTTAAAATGATCTTAAAATATCAATAAGAATTCCATATGTGTAAAAAAAATTCACGATAATCACAGTAAAAACGCCGTGTTACACTTTTCTTCCCCCTTAAATAAAAATAGAATGAATGCGTATAATAAATTGATTTTATTTTATTTTGAATAATTGAAATAAAAGCTACGTACAAAAGTGAATATACGAAATAGAAAGTATGTCCTATACTTGACTTATATTTTCATGTAGCGATGAATTTTCTTAAAAAAATCAATGCTTAAGTATGGCTTATGAGGACAATCATTACGAAATGATGTCACACTGTTTTTGGTATTTCGCGCTGTTTCACTTTTATAATTAGACTGAAATTTACACATAACTTCCTTCCTTCCTTTCTTCCTGAGAAAAGTAATTCTGCTTGTACCTTTTCCATTTTACACCCCCTTCATTACTATCTCTATCTCTCTCTCTCTCTCTCTCACACACGTTCTTTTTCGTCGTAATCGTCTTCCCCCTTCTATCATAAATAACCACCCCCCTCTGTCCTATTACTTATTTTTCCTATGTACGTACAAACGATACACGGCCTTGCGACATTGTATTTAATTACATACTCTTTCTTTCTTACTTTTATCTACACATCCGCGCGCACACGAAAAGAATGCCGTTTCAAAGTTCGCTTAGCAAAAACCTGTAACTTTACGAAGAATTTCTGCTTATCGATAAAAGCAAATCACGATACATTTTTATCTAAAAGTTATTAAGTATCTTTCATTCGTTGAATAATTATTTATTTAGAGAATAGACCATCATAGTAAAGTAATAACACAATGTTAAATGTGCATGTCTAGAATAAATGTGATATCGTGAATAAATTAAAAATTATAAGTTATTTACGTCTACTATGTAGAATTGTATAATTAACACCATTAGCATAATTTTTATTAAAATCAACATCTAAACAGAGCAATTGTAATTAGTGAGGGAAAAGAAAAAAAAAAGAATAAGAAACGATTAAAGATAAAAATATTCTTTCCTCGTACGCGTATACAAATTATTACGAAGTCTATCACAGACACAAGTGAGATAACATTACAAAAAATTATAATTTTTTTCTATTCTTGAATATAACTATCCTTGCCTAATATAAAAACCAATATTTTTAATATCAAAATATCATGCATGGATCGTGAATATAATCGTACGTCATAAAATATAAATATATAATTTAGTTTTTTTTAGTCGATATAAACTAGTTTTATTTTGTTTAAATATAGTTAATATATTGACGTTATCGTATGTGAATCAAAAGTTTAGGAATACGCGAATAAGATTGGGATAAATAAAAAGAATCTGTATTCAAATGTGTCTCCACCGAGAAGTACTCTCCCATTATTTCTCGATTATCGCAAGCAACATTATCGAAAACGATAAATATCAATTCAATCGCATCTGTACTGGTAGATAAATATATATATTCGTGTAAAAGTTGCTGGGAGATAAATATTCGTTTCATTCTGACAAAAATCTGAGAAAACGCTAATGAATCCCCGAAAAACTTTAACGCATTCATTAAGAAATGCTGAGGTACGACCAGATGTAAAAATGTCTCTACCATATTAGTGTATTATTTCATAAGATAGGAAAAACTATGTGTTACATTTCGAATAACTAAAACTAATCGTCAATGTTATACAATGATGCAAAATAAAGTTATTTTAATCTGATCATAATCAATATACTTCTTGCTATTCGTCAGATTTTCTCGATTATCTCGTAGTATTTTATAAGTATAATACGAAATCAAATAAGAAAAAGGGAAGAAAACAAGATTTCTTTAAAAATAGATAATTTATATTCTATTAATTTTTTTGCTCTAATCTTGGAAACTACATTGTCACATGTATATGCAAATTAGTATTCATACGGGCAGTTTTTGACGTCTGGACAAAGTATGTACCTAGTCTTGTATAAATAGGCTTTCCGTTTGCTTATACATTGCCACTTGTTGTTAAGACGCGAAGTGTACAAGAATTTTCTGCACAGTGCTTACATAATATTCGTTCCAAAGTTACAACGGGAGGTCCAAGTGTTATATTTAAACAAATTTTATTTCTTCAGTAATTTTTAGTTTGCTTAATTCATCGTGGAGTATATCGATACACTTATTGCTAAAACAGCAATAACAATTATATTATACTATATAATTAAATATTTAATAAATAAGATTTTTGAATTTAATATGGCAAAAGGATTCTCGGGACCAAAAGCTTTTCCTTTTTCATTGGAAACCTGTATTTGCTTCTTGGGGATATGGAAGGTATGGCTGTATTTCATATTTGTCATATCTATACTTATGTTAACGCTATTAAAGATATTTATTTTAGAGATGTTACCAATAAAATGTTAAAACTATCTACCAAATATGCATCACCATGGCGATTCTGGATAAATCAAAAATTATTTATATTATTTGATGATCCTAAATGTATTGAGGTAAAATTCATCAGTTTACCGTAATGACGTTTAATGAGGAGACGCGAGTTTAATTTATGTCATTCTTTGCTTTTTATTTTTGTTTAATTTTTTGTTTTCTTTCTAGATTATAACAAAAAAGTCTAACAGTTATGAGAAAAATCTGATATATGATTTTTTCAAACCGGCTGTGGATAATGGGTTGTTTACTATCTCAGGTAATCAACACGTTCATATGTTATAATATATATATATAATAATCCAAAAGAATATTTTTAAATGTCTTACAAAGGAATACTGGTAAAAGTAGTACTTTTCTTTATCTGAGCATACAATGTTTACAGTCTCAAAAAAATACATGCGTATAAAATAAATTTTTTTTTCTCATTTTTTAACTAATGAATATAAAAAAAGAAACAACGTAAGAAATTTTAGTAAGAAATATTCTTTTATTTGAAGCATTAAAGTGGGAAATTCATCGAAAAATCCTAAATCCAGTATTCAAAGAACAATTTCATTCTACTTTTATGGACTCGATATCAAAAAATTCAAACAGACTAGCTACAATTTTAGAAAGTACTGACGGAAAAAATATAGATACCCTGCATTACATACATCTATGTACTTTGGATATAATATATGGTAAGCTTTTGAAATTCTTAAATGTTTCAATTATTTGTATAAATATAAGTAAGTTAATTAAAATATGCTTTTTTTTGTACTGACAGATAGCTTTTTAGGTCGTGATCTTGATATGCAGAACAATCCCGAATGCAAACTTGATGAATATATGTCAGAGTAATAAAATAAAAAGAATATTTTAATATTTATAATTTAATAGCAATTTTAGTCCATATTTATTTTCTCTTATTGAATTTTAAACTTATTCAGACTCATGGATACTGCTTTTCTTTTTGCTAAAACAAAATCATATATTACTAATGTATATAACTTTCATTCGTCAAGATTATACGAGAAAAAAAAGAGTCAATGCAAAAAGATAAAATTACTCCAGAATTGAAAGTGTCAGATGAAAGTAAGTACAACAGTTTAAAATCAAGTTCTATTGTTGATCCATTTATGAATAAAAAACTCTTATACTAATGCTAAGTAATAAATTATATATTTTTTTGAATAAAGGACAAAATACAAGTACATTTCTTGATTTGCTATTGAAATCATTTTATGAGACAGGAGTGTAGTCGGAACAAGATATTCGTGATGAAATTAATACATTGGTTTTTGCAGTAAGTTTTTTTATTTTAGATTAAATACAATTTTTTAAATCGAGTAAACGTGAAATATAATTAGTATTACTTTTCAGGGAAGCGAAACAACATCTGGAACATTTGCTTTTCTATTCTTAATGCTTGCAACATTTTCGGAAGTTCAAGTATGTACAGATAGCATTTAAATACTACATAAATAATCAAATATATCTTTTTACTTACCTTGTATTGTTTTCCTTATTTTTGATTGCAGCAACAAGTATACGAAGAGTTGTACAAAATGTACGACTCAAGCGATCCCCGAAATGTTCCTATTACACTTCAAGATATTAAAAAAATGAAGTATTTGGAGCGTGTTATCAAGGAGACATTACGTCTCTTCCCTGATGGTCCTACCATTGGTCGAGTTTTACAAAAAGATGTGAAAGGTATTCCTACATATACTACATGACTACATGAATATATTTTTTACCATTTTTTTACCATATTTAATTTATTTAGTGGACGAGAATGTGGTAATACCGAAAGATTGTGATCTAATGCTTATTATGTTTACACTTCATCGAAACGATAAATATTGGAAGGACCCTTTAACATTTATACCTGATTGGTTTTTACCAGCAATTACAATCCCAAATGTTTTTTACTATTCAGTTCTGGAAGAAGAGACTGCATAGGTAATACCACATTTTTATAGATTCTTGAATTCATATTCGAAAGAGTTATTTTGCAAGATACATATGCATTTAATATCATTTTTGCAGGTCAGACATTTGCAATGATCGAAATGAAGGGAATAGTTGCTACAATATTAAGAAAATTTGTTGTACAAATAGATAATCCAGTAATAGTTAAAGATATTGACCTAAAATACAACGTTACCTAGAAACCGGCGAAACCTATATTATTGATATTTTACAAAAGATAATATCTGACATTTTTGTCAATATTCTGTTCCAAAGTGCGACAGAAATTTTTGCCGGCAGACACCTCTCGACGTAACACGGCTCAACTATCTAAAATAAGATATTAAAATTATAAACTGGAAGTCTACGTTGTCATAGGTTGTGCCTTGTTCGTAGCCCCTACATAACGGCAAGCTTCATAGCTGACTATTGGGAGAGGTTAACGAAGTGGAAACTAGAAAATAAGAGCAAGCGAGTCGTCGAGTAGGCAAACATTGCGATGGCAACTTCGAACTTTGTTGTCAAAAATGGAAATCTCCTCGTCATGGAGGGAAAGATCGACACTCTTCCGACAACTCTCTGATAGCTACGTTCAATAAAATCTTATATTGCTTTTATTTTATTTAATATATATTAGTAATATCTTTTTATTTTATTGCTTCACTTGTTAACTGTATATTTCTTTATTTGTTAGAAACGATATCGTTAAGTATTTTAATATTAGAGTATCTATTACTCTACTGTATATTCGACTTTTTTTCACAATATTCTTTATTTTACTTCTTAATTTAACTTTTGTATTATATTGCATTGTATAGATTTAATTGCGTCTATTATGTCGTTATTATTATAATTAATTGTATGTATTTTAACTTGCTATTCTTTTAAATATATCATTTCTTATTGTAGTTATATTTCTTTTGGCACGTCTGGGAAAAAATGTTTAGATTGAATTTTTACAATGCGTACGCATTCCGACCAAAACAAACTTCCGAAACCCATCAATGTCTTCCGGTTTTTACGATGCGCGAGCAAAGAGATTTCAAATTTACGGCATGAAATAATTCGATTTATCTCTCTTACATTTAGTGTGGACTGATATCTATATTCTGATATTTTTTAAATACTAAATAACGAGCGTGGAGTGACATGGATTTTCTTTAGGCCTTCGTGTGGCACTCAACGTGTCAACGGTCTATGTACGATCCATAAAGATTATAGAATCTTAGCGTATATTCGAAATTCGCGCCTCAATTATTTTGAGAATATTGTAGAAAGAATCTTTTTTCTTTGTGTGAATATTGGGAATATTGAAATGTTATCGCTCCTCCCCACTCTTCAAATATATATACACAGTACACAGTATAATATAGGTTAGGTTTACATGGCAACTTCAAGGGTAAAGTGACCAGTTTTCTAGCGATGTAACACAGCACTCACGAGGGTAACCGCATGTTTAATCCTATGGCAAAAAAGCTTTGACCATGGAAACTAACAACATCCCACCTCTTAAAATAGTTAATAAGGGGAGCAGTTATAATAATCGAATAAGAGCTAATATCGAAATAGGTCAACCGTTGATGGAAACAAAACAATCCTCTAACCTTGCTATTACAGAAAAGAGAATAATTAAAATAGATAATAGAAACTCATAAATGTGGAAAGAGAGAATGGATACAGATTTAGAAAATTCGCAAATCTGGATTCCCGCTTACAGGGTTCAAAAAAGCGCAAGATGGGTGAGCCAAAAAACAGTAATAATAACTCTTCCGCATTATTACCAACAAAATGGCTTCCAGACATACCCATAAGCAACTCTTATGATCTACTCGTCAGGTCAACAAAACCAAAAAATACTACTGAAAAATTGGAAGGAAAAAATGCAGTAAAACCACCACCAATATAAATTGACGCGGAAATCATCGACCCTCTGCTCGAGTTATTGAATGAGACAACTGAACAAAATAACTATGTTATAAAACAATTTATAGAGAACCAAGTAAAAGTACAAACTACTACATCAGATACGATCAGAAAGGTAATAAATGCACTAAAAACTTGAAACCCTATTACCACAAGTATCAAGAAAAAAACGAAAAGAGCTATAAAATCGTAATTTAAGGACTTCATTCCAAGTCAAATACAGTTAAAATAACAAATGAATTACACAAACTTGGTCACAAGGTAAGATCAATAAATAATATAACAAAATTCGATACCTAACAGCCGCTACCTTTATTTTTTATCGAACAGGCTCCTCAGAATAATAACAAAAACATATACGACATTAATATCCTGCCTAATACAATAATTAAAGTCGGACCACCTAGAACTAAAAGAGAAATACGTCAATGCAGACGATGCCAAGCTTATGGAAACACAAAAAATTATTGCAACAAAAATCCTGCTTGTGTCAAATGTGCAAAAAAACATTTAACAACACTCTGTCCTCAAGAGGGCAAAATCGAAAACGTCATATGTGTAAACTGCAACGGTAATCACCCAGCAAATTATAAAGGATGTCAGACGAGAAAACTACTACAACAAAAATTGTTTTCAACGTTAAGAAAAAAAGTATTGGTAAAACCTATTCTAGACGATACTTACAAGGAAATTCCTTACTATAAACAAAACGAAAATGCACAACAGAGATAAAGTACCAATATATGAACAAACTGAATCAAGAAGAAGCTACGCTAAAGTGACAAAACGAGCACACACACATAAAAAAGACTTTAACACTAATGAGACATCGGACATTAAAGAACTATTAAAGCAATCAATTAAAACTACCGAAATCAAAACCACAACGATAATAGAGTAAAATTCTCTCTTCACACAACAAACGCAACAAATTACCACAATGCTATACGCCCGAACGTTCTTAGAAGTTTTATTTACATTTTTCAGCGCCAGGCGATAGGCAATACTTTCGTACTTTTGTGTAATAAGTGGCAATCGACTAATAGAAGCTTTTAAAAGAAATTACCGTGCGCATTCGATACATTTTTTCAAAATTTATGAACGTTTATGAATATATATGATTCTTCTATTTGTAAAACAGTAGTCTTGAGCTCGCTTAAGGTGTAGCTCTGCTTCACAGTCAGAGGAGTGAAATTTTTAATAATTGTTTTTTTACAATAATTAAGTTTGCTTTATAAAAATGATTACACAGAGTTTTTATATTATGATTCAACTTAACTTCTACAAAATTTCAGAAATAAATATTAATTATTTATATAAAAATATCGCCATCTTTGTTAGACTCTGTTTCGGAAGTAGTGCTTTGCGGTGACCATCAGAACATCTTACTGGATCATCAAAAAA
>QUOG01000175.1:0-20908 GCA_010416905.1 Polistes dorsalis
ACATAAGATTTCATAAAACCGTTACTTTTAATAGCGGATAATTCTTAATAATTGTAATAACCCGTTACCGTAAGATACATAAGAATCATAAGAAGGGTTTCATAAGAGAATTAAGAGGCGAGGTTTTGGTATTAGTATATATATATTTATTTTAAAGTCACTCTCTCGACGTAAGATTTCCCGAGCCAACCATTAACATAAACTAAGCCTCACTCATCATAACTAACATAAGAACCGACAAATATTGAACTGACCCCCGCCGTATCACCCGACTGCCGTTTTATACTTTTCCATCGAACAACGGAGTATCGGCTTCCCTCCACGGGTGACGCATACAGCCTTTGTTCTTCACACTTAATCTTAAGAATATCGATATCCTAAACAAACATCCGCACGCACTCACACTAGTGCAGGCGCCAACGTGCACGAACCTGCATAAGACATTTACAATCGGCCAGTCCTGACGGCGACCTCTCTCGGTCACTAGACCATCACACATACATAAAGACGCAACGTAAAATGAACATGAACATAAGGTTAATACATACATAAGAAGTACATGAATACAAACATAAGAATACAATCAAAAATTAACACGTAAATAAAAGTAATAATCTGAAAGAAGGAAAATATAAGATAATCCATACATAAGAAATACAGTTACAAAATAAATACATACGTAAGGCTAATATAAAAGGTCCTAAAAATGCTGATATAAAAGGGTCCAAAGATAAAATAAACGCATACATAAGAAATAAAATCACTCGGATACAATATTTCTCTCTCCTTTTTTCCTCTCTTTTTTTTTTGTTTGATCTAATCAATAACTAAAATAATATTTAGTCTTACAAACATGAAGCAAGATTCGATATCGGTGATAATCTTAAAAAGGAAATGAATTGAAACATAATACAATTGAGTTTTAATCATAAGGATAAAATATACTAAATTTGAGCTTGAGATTGTTCTCTTCTCTCTCTATCGTTTGGCCTGTTCCGTTCCTCGCTAGGGACGCATGTTACATATATACATATACATATAATATTCACAGGCTTACTGTAGTTGTGGAGATAATCTGTCAGGTGTTTAATCGCTTCTTTGCTAGTAGTGGTTTTAGTGGCGTACAATTTCAAAAACTTCGTAAATGCGTCTATAACCAAAAATATATACGCTTTCGTCGACCCTTGCTTGTCTATAGGGCCAGAATGGTCGATGTGTATCGTGTGAAAAGGAACGTTCCCCTTTGGTATGTTATGTAAGCTGCCCGTCGGTTTACCCGAACTCGGACTGTAAGATATACATTTAAGACAATTTCGAATGTGGACCGATACCTTCTCCTTTAAATTTGGAAATCAGTAGTTCTGCAAGATAATGTCGTGAGTTTTGTATACTCCTAAGTGGCCCATTTCGTCATGATATTTATGAACAATAGTTCCTTTCATCGCCGACGGTACGTAAAATAAAAGTTCATCGCCCTTTTTCCGATATACCAAGCCATTCCTCATTTCGCAAAACTTATCTTCGGTGGTTTCTAACCGGCTGCGTAATTTTTTAATCTCGAGGTCTTGGTCCTGGCACACCGACAAGTTAAATTCGAGAGTGTTGTCTTCCACAACCATAATGTAAGCTGACCAACTGAGAGCATCTACATGTGCCATACTCTTGCCTACCCTATGTTCGACGGTGTAATCGTAACTTTGCAATTCTAACACCCAGCGGGCGATTCTAGGATTGATATCTTTTTTTTCTAAAGTGAGCTTGAGCGAGTTGCAGTCTGTAATTATCTTAAACTTGATCCATTACAGGTAAATCCTGAATCTTTTTAACGCATAAATTACTGCAAGTGTCTCTAATTCGAAACTGTTATAGCGACTTTCTGTACTCGTGGTCCGTTTCGAAAATTAAAAGATAGGATGGAATTTCAAATCTGGTTTTTTTCTGTATTAAAACTGCACCGAAACCTACGGAACTCGCGTCACAGTGTAATTCTGTCTCATCATGTGGGTTGTAGATAGCCAACACTGGCGCGTTAACTAATTTATCCTTTAACTCTTCCATTGCTCGCAGATGCTCCTTGCCGAAAGCGAAGGTAACATTCTTTTTAAGTAAGTCATAAAGTAGTTTCGCCGTAAGGGAGAATCCTACCACGAATTTTCTAAAATAGGCACATAATCATAAAAATCTTTGTACGTCCTTGACATTAAGTGGTATCGGGAAATTTTCAATAGCCGCTACGCCACTGACAGTCGGCTTGATTCCTCCTTCCGTAATCTGGTATCCTAAATACTCGATTGTTGTAAATAAAAACTTGCATTTATCTAACCGTATATATAATTCTAGTTTTTTTTCTACAAGTAATTTAAGCGTTAGTTTTAAAATTTTTAAATGGTAATCTAAATTTGTAGTCGCAATCAAAAAGTCATCCATATACGCGACGACGTCTCCTGTTTTAATTAAGTCATCTAATACCGCGTTAACAAATTTTTGGAACTTTAACGGGGCTGTTTTTAGACCGAAAGGCATGCACACGTACTCATACTGACCTTGAGATGTGACAAATGACGTATACCTAATCGACTCCTGGGCCATTCTAATTTGGTGGAAACCGTCTCTTAAATCCATTAGGCTAAAATATTTTTTCTCGTTTAATACATCTAATTGATCTTCGATTAGAGGCAAGGGATAGCGATCGCTTATTGTAACTTTATTTAATCGACGCACATCCTATTCTTACCGTTTTTCTTTTTGACTAACACAATAGGGGACGCGTAATCCGATTCGATCGGTCGAATTATTCCTCTTTCTAGCAAATCTCCTATTATTTCCCGAACTTGGTTTCTCTCGACAAACGATAAGCGACGGGGAGAGAAATGAAATGGCTGATATTCTTGTAATGTTAATTTCAGCTCCATGCTTATTCTAGGCTTTTCCGGACGAGGTGCATTTAAGTAATTTATCTTTAAGATTCCCTTTAATTCATTTTGTTTTTCCACCGCGATTTCGGGATTAATGTCTGATTCGGTAGTTTGATTATCGGTGGAATCATTTATTTCTATATTCATAATCTGATCTATCACTACCTCTTCTTTGGAGCGCCTATCTTTTCTGCTTAAACCTAATCCACATTTTTTTAATGCGTCGCGACCTAAAATAACAGAGTTCACCATTGTAGTATCCGGTACTACCAACAGACGATTGTCAACTCTTTCGCCGTCATCTAATTTTAAACTAATTCGTACCGAATCGTGTACCTGCAGACGACTATGATTAATACCATAATATTCATTTCCGAGTTCCGATGCAGAGTCGATCGGTCCCATCACTAACCCTTTCTTTATGAAACTTACGGGGCTACCGGAGTCCAATAAGGTGTCTAAAATTAAGATGTAGTGTATATGTCCTGAATCGACATCATAAGTTATCTTCCTGATGTAGTCGTCATCGGTGGTCAAGTTTTTGGTGACGCTGTGGACTTCGCCACCCTTCTCCGGGCATTCTGGTCAAAGATGTCCATGTTTACCGCACTTGTAGCAGCTGCCTCTTTCCCTCTTCGGACGGAGGCAGTTCCTTCCTCCGTATTTTGTAGGATTTCGAGGGCCCGTCGCTTGCATCCTTAACCTGGTGTTACTTTCGAAAACCGTCAGCAACGACTCCTGGTCTCGGAAATTAATCATCCGGGCCTGGTTTCTTAATGCAATGTCTGGAATGCCGTCTATCGCATACTCCAAAATTTTTTGTTCTGGGAGGAGGATTTGGTAACCCAGAATCATTTTGTCATGTAGGTAATCTCTAAACGAATCGTTGCCGTTCCACCTACGTTCCTCAAACTGTCTTTTCAACGTAATAACACTTTGTCGCGAGCTAAACATCTTCTCTATTGCTGCTAATAATTCCTTCATTCCATAAGTCACGAATTCGGGTTTTGAGTGAAACCATCGCAATGCTTTTCCCCTCAATTTTAGACTAATTATCATAACAATTTCGGTATCCCGAAGCTGGTGTATTCTCTCCCAGACGGTAAAGGTACCAACGCTTCCATCAAAAAAAGTCGATCATATCAGAGATTGCACTTAAGCTGACCTCGCGGTTTCGATCATTAACTCTTAGTCGTTGTTCTGTTGTTCCCCTGAGTTGCCCGACCTCACGCATAAGGTCTTCTACCTGCCGACGGAGACTTTCTACTTCGCCGTCTTCGGTGGCCGGTGTTTCTAAGGCGGTCGCTCCGTCGTCGTAAGTTGTATCTAAGATGGTTTCATCCCTCCAATAAGGTTCAGCTAAATCTAATCTTGCCATAAGCTCGGCTTTCGTGCCGTACGTCGCCAAGCCTCGAGCGCGTAACTTTTTTCTTAGCTCGGTTACTGTAAGTTTGCAGGTTGTTGCCATGTTTCTTAATTTTCGTAGAAACTTTCAATGCAAACGGTTTCTAAATTTTTTAGATTTCAAATGTTAAGTCAGTCAAACACGTAAGTTCACCAATAACTTCACTAATAACGTAATAGATTCAATCCCACTTTTCATAACACACGCGCGAATCGTGAATTTCTAATTTAGCGAGTTCGAATCCCACTTCTGATATTTGTAAACCACACCACATAAGATTTCATAAAACCGTTACTTTTAATAGCGGATAATTCTTAGTAATTGTAATAACCCGTTACCGTAAGATACATAAGAATCATAAGAAGGGTTTCATAAGAGAATTAAGAGGCGAGGTTTTGGTATCAGTATATAAATATTTATTCTAAAGTCACTCTCTAGACGTAAGATCTCTCGAGCCAACCATTAACATAAACTAAACCTCACTCATCATAACTAACATAAGAACCGACAAATACTGAACTGCCCTCCGCCGCATTGTCCGATTGTCCTTTTATACTTTTCCATCAAAGAACGGAGCATCGGCCTCCCCCCACGGGTGACGCATACAGCCTATGTTCTGCACACTTAATCTTAAGAATATCGATATCCTAAACAAACATCCGCACGCACTCATACTAGTGCAGTCGCCAACGTGCACAAACCTGCATAATTATAAAAATATTGTAATTACAGGTGATCTAAATATCAACCTTTTACGTGATTAATGTGAATCCATTCATTTAAACGATTTTTGTGTAAGCCATGACTTGCGTATTGTGCCATTTAACGCCACACATGACACCGCTACCTCGGATACCTGGATTGTCCATGTTATCATTAATAACGACTTTGACTGAATATCTTCTGGTCAAACTGATAAGCTTTTTCTCTGAGGTCATGATTGTATAACAGTGACTTTTAATTATAGTGTTCCTAAACACACTCAAATGATTGTTGGACATCGTAATTGGAACTTAATCAACTTAATCAACGATCAATTGTTAACAGTATTAGTGATTTTGTTACATCTAATTTTTCGGAGTACTCATCAATTGACGATTTTGTCGATAGCATGAATCAAAGTATGCATAGTGTTGTTGACTCTATAGCGTCGGAACATATAATTCAAATCACTCGTCCCCCTGCTCCATTGCTGAGTGATGAAATTCGTAGTTTACAAAGAAGAAGAGATAGGTTGTACAGAATTTTTAAGATAATGGGTTATGCCTATGCTGAATTCTGCAATATTTTCGACTTGTCAAACAGAGGCATAATGCTGCAAAGAAAAGGTTCTTGCAAAACAGATTCAATAATGTTAGATGTTCTAAAATAATCTGGAAAGATTTCAGAAATCTAGGGCTCTTGGAAGAGCCTGTTTTAGATATTTGCTTACCTGACATTGATTTGGATAAATTTAATGACTATTTCATGGCAATTGGAAAGAGCAATTAATGCGTGTTTGTTTGGATGTTCTAAATGTGCCTGGACAATTCAACGTTCATGAAATAAATGAGGCTGATATTAAGCGGGACTTAAAAAGTATTATTACTACTGCTGTGGGTGCAGATGGTTTATCTAATAAATATTACAAGCTTTTATTTAATTATTATCTCCCCTCAATTGTGGACTTATTCGATAATTCATTATTGTTATGTCAATTTCCTCAACAGTGAAAGCAATCAATAATTTTGCCTTTGCCAAAAATTAAATCTCCGCAGTCATTCAATGATTTAAGACCAATATCTATTTTGTGCACATTATCTAAAGTTTTGGAGCGTTTTGTCTATAATCAACTCATTAGGCATATTAGGTCTAATAATCTATTAGATCCTTATCAAACCGGCTTCCAGAAAGAAATGAACACTTAACATGCTGTTATTTGTCTTTGTGATGATATTCGACTAGAAATTGATGATAAATAAGTTACAATTGCAGTATCGTTTGATTTTACTAAAGCTTTTAATTGCGTGGATCATTTACTGCTCATATTAAAATTCATGGATTTAAATTGTTCATCTGATGTCATCAAATGGTTTTGTTTCTATCTAACTGAGAGATGTCAAGCTGTGAAGCTAAAGGACAAAATATCTGCTTGGAAATATCGTCGTTGTGGTGTTCCTCAAGGCAGTGTTCTCGGTCCACTATTATTTGCCCTGTTTGTTTCAGACTTGGGAAGTCTAATTAGCTGCAAACATCTCTTCTACGCAGATGATTTTATTATTTATTTAACTTGTTGCCTTTCAGATATAGAGAGAGCTGTGAATGAGCTTAACGAAATAATTACGTTAATAATCAATTAGTGTATGAGGAATTCCCTTAAGCTAAATGCTTATAAAACAAAGGCTATAATTTTTTGAAGTCCTAAACATGTTAACAACTATGTATCTATTAATGCTCCGAAAATCAAAGTAGATCAAGTAGTTATTGATTACGTTTGGTCAATTAAATACTTAAGAGTTATTTTGGATGATACTTTGTCTTGGCATCAACAAGTCATGTTGATTAGTAATCAAGCAATGAGTTGCTTGTCCCGATTGAAAATGAACAATCATTTGTTTAATATGACTATGCGTAAAAGATTAGTTGCCACCTTAATATTACCAATCTTTGATTATTGTTCAGCAGCTTATACAAACATCTCAGGAGAATTACAAACTAAATTACAAAGAAAGTTTAATGCCTGTATTCGCTTTATCTTTCGTTTGAAACGATATCAGCATACTACTCCGTTTAGAAGAGTTTTAGGATGGTTGACTTTACAAGATCGACGTTACTTCTTAATTGCTTGCATAGTATACAAAATGTTGCGTCTTCAGCAAGACAAAATATTAAGAACGAACTTTAGTATTTTTACTTCTGTTCGTGGTCGTGCTATCAGGCAATTGGATGTATTATGTTTACCTTATGCAAGAACCAGGACTTATGACAAATCATTTTTGGTTACTGCTGTTCGTATGTGGAATCAACTTCCCGAAGATATCGTAGCTCTAAGTGACTATAAAGAATTCAGATTAAGATGTTATACCTACTTTATTGATAGAGATTTTCAGCGTGTTTTGTGACTTATAATTTAATTTAATTTAATTTTTGTTTTGTTCTTTTAACCATATGTTTATTGCTTGGAACCAATACTACTATACTACTATTATAGAACCATTATACTTTTATTTATTATTTACTATTTTCTTTTTACTTTTATCTACTTACTGTGTGTTACTACTAATATAATAATAAGTTTATTAACAATTACATAATTTTAATTTCCGTTTTGTTTTACCTATACATTATATTGTACTACACTGTAATTAATGGCCTTTAGGGAGCCTAGACTCTAGGGTCAATAAAATATTATTAAATGAAAAAAAAATAAAAAAAATGTGAACCGCTGCTCCGACCGAGCATGTGCTATTGACCGGAACAATTGACAGTCGGATGACGTAATGTCTGGTGAATACGGCGGGTGGGGTAGTACTTCCCAATCAGGTGTTTACAAATAGTTTTTCACCGGAACCGTTACATACTGTTACCTAATAATATCTTATCAACGTAATTTACTCAACACTGCAAATTACTTTCAAAGACAATTTTGTGATATCAAAACTTTGATTTTCAATCACATTTAAATTTTCATTATTTATTTTATTTTCTAAATTTATGTGTTTGGGAATAAGCATTCAAATCGAACGGCGCCACGTGACAGTTGTGGCGTGATGAGGACACGCCTCTTTTCCCAGTATTCTCTTGAAGATTCATCGTAAAGCCGGCTTTTCCGGCACTCACTTCAGTTAAAATTTTCATACAGTTACGACGTGCTCACAACAAAGTCATCTCAGTTTCTCATTGTCGAGCTCGTTCCGTTTCTCAGACCACTCAAGAGATAAATATAATCTCTAAAAGTCTTCTCACAGGATTAATATAATCCAAACGTCTCATTAGCCTTCTCAATCTACAACATACTTCTCACAAAACTCACTACGGTAACACGAGACCACCACCTACTTTGTAACGGAATTATTTAAAATCAGACCACGGCAATTGTAAGGTGCTCAGCGTTCTTCTCATTCTTTATTTTTTAATTTATTTCCTAAACATTTGGTCCTTCTAGCCGGATCGGGCATTCTTACAATTGTTAATTATACGAAATAGTGTGAAGTGCGTGTAGTGCCGTCTCTCTTCCTCGCTCACGTTCGTGCGCCACGAGGTATATTGCCGTCTCTCTCTATCTCGTGCGCGTCCTTCGCGGAAGTCTTTCTCGCGTTCGTGTAAAGCGAGGATAGTGACATCTCTCTCGTGCTCGCTCGCGATTAGTGCGTTGCGAACCTATTGACTTCTCTCGTGCTCGCTCGCATCGCTCTCAGCGAGATTATCGCCATCTCTCGCTCGCTCGCGTTAGTGAAACTCTAGTGACAGCTTTCTCGCTCGCTCGCGATTAGTTCGTTGCGAACCTATTGACTTCTCTCGTGCTCGCTCCCATCGCTCTCAGCGAGATTATCGCCATCTCTCGCTCGCTCGCGTTAGTGAAACTCTAGTGACAGCTTTCTCGCTCGCTCACGTTCGTGCATAACGAAGCTAGTGTCATCTCTCGCGCTCGATCGTAGTGCTCAACGAGATTATCGCCCTCTCTCATTCACTCTCTCGCGTTCGTGTGCCGTGAGGTATAGTGTCGACTCACTCTCTCCCACGCGTGTGGTGCGTGGGCTATTCGGCTTGTCGGCCTATTAGACCGCTCAAAAGAAAGTCTCATCATTCTGATCATGCCTATCACGCGCGACAAGAATGCAACCCCCAAGGGGTCAATTGAGTCAATATCGTCTCTCACAGGGTCGCAGACTCAAACAACAGATCTGCTCAGTACATCAGCAGCTCAAGGGGCGGTGACTCGAAGTCTGTCGCCGTCAAAGCTCAGTAGTGAGCTCCCTTTAAAGGTGCAGGCTCAGAATGAGCTCATTGAGGCGATGGAATATATGCTTAGCCAAGTCACCGAGCCAACAGCTGACATTGCGTTGACCGAAGTGACCATGATGCTAGATCAGCTCAATGAAATGCACCAGACTTTCCGGACAGAGCATTAATGGTTGATGTCACACTGGCCCCCAGCTCATTTGGATCACTCTTACTTTAATTCAAAGATCCATCTTAAAGAAAATAAGCTGGTGATTAATGTGAAACGCACACTAGGACAGCTCCAAGAACAACTCATCAAGACTACTCAGCAAGCCGCTGCGGCAGCAGATGGCACACGGAAACGCTCACGTCTCCCTGAACTGACTGTGCCTACGTTCAGCGGAGACATTCGGAAATGGCCAGATTTCAAGGCCATGTTCATCCCGATCATCGGGAGTCGTTTAGATCTCAGCGACCTCGAGAAATTCCAGTATCTCAAGGCCGCAATGCAGGGTGATGCGTCAGAACTCATCCTGAATCTCACGCCAGACCACTCATCCTACGCCGCAGCATGGTCACATCTCAACAACCGGTTCGAGAACAAGCGGCTCGTAATTAAAGCCCAGCTCGAAAGACTGCTCAACCTGAAACCCATGCAAAAGCGGGAGGCCAGCTCACTAACGAAGTTACTCAATATCCTCAATAAGACGATTCAGGCACTCAAGCAGGCCAACACTGATGAGTGTCTCTTGGTGACACTCGCCAGTGGGCTGCTCGACCGAGACACGCACGAGAAATGGGAAACATCATTAACATCTTCAGATGAGTTCCCATCACTTAGTCAGCTCAAGGAATTTCTCATGGCTCGGGCTCGCACGCTAGAGAACATAGAGGAGAACGCGTCGAAGACATGGGTGCTTAAGCGCGTCGTTGTCCATCAGGCATCTCAACAGTCCCGAGCCAACTCTCCTAAACCGGTAACTCAGGCGTCTCAACAGTCTACTCAGTCAACTCAGTCTCGCTCAACGTATCCATGCGACTGTTGTGGACAGGATCACTTCATCGTAGTGTGTCCAAGGTTTCGCGAATGTTCACTCAGTCAGCGCTTAAGGGTGGTGAAGAAGAGATGCCTGTGCTGCAATTGCCTAGGCAGGCAAAATCTCAGAAACTGTAACAGCCTCAGGCATTGCAGGAACTGCAACAGCATGCATCACACCATGCTCCATGGTGCTAGTATCTCCAGCCTTTTCGCCACAACTATAGACAGCACTCACGCTGGAACTCCAGGAGATCATGCAACAGCCAATCCATCAAGCATTAATATCCAGCGGGCTCCGGTGAAAACCGATGCCAAGCCCTCCACCGCATGAAGTACAGCTCAGATCGTCCGTGTTCACGATCCCACACCGACATGCCCACTCAATCAACGCAGTCATCTCACGTTGTTGGCAACTGCAATAGCCACAGTCTTCTCACCCACCTCGTCATCTCAGGTACGCGCTCTCATTGACCTTGGGTCAGAAATCTCATTCGTCAGCGAAGGTCTCACCAGACAACTGCATCTTGTGCGGTTACACTCAACGCTGGACGTCTATGAAGTTGGAGGCAAAAAGACATCTCAGACCAGCGGTGTGGTCACCTTCGACCTTCACTCCAGGTACAGACCACTCTCCGTGAGAATAACGGCTCATGTGCTAAAGACGGTAACCAGCATCCTGCCGTCTGGCGAAATATCTCACGAGCCTGATTGGCCTCACTTGAGAGGCTTAAACCTCGCTGATCCAGAGTTTCTCACTCCAAGAGCTGTGGACGTGATCATTGGGGCCGACTTCTACGGACATCTCATCAGGCCAAACATCATTTAGCACTCACCTAGCGACCCCATTGCTAAACTATCTATCTTCGGGTGGCTAGTAATCGGTCCAACTCGTGCAGCGGTCACGCTGGCAAAGAAGACTCATCATGGCATCTCACAACCTACGTACTCCTGCTTGCAAGATCTACTCACCAAATTTTGGGTTCAAGAGGAGGTTCAAACGGTAAATGACGGTCAACTAACACCTGAAGAACTGGAGTGTGAACACCACTTCAAGACGACTCATGCGAGAGACCTGACAGGGCGTTACATCGTCAGGATACCTCTCAACTCTTCTCCAAAGCTCTTGGGCGATTCTCAACACACTGCTCACGCCTGTCTACAACGAACACTCACCCGATTTCGCAGAGATCATTTATACCAGCAACGGTACATGCAGTTCATGAGAGAGTACGAGGAGGCTGGTCACATGACCAAACTCGTAGACAACTCAACAGTAAGAAGACCACACTACTATTTGCCGCATCACGGAGTTCTTAAACCAGACAGCTCAAACACTAAGCTCAGAGTGGTCTTCAACGGCTCAAGCACAACCTCCACGGGTTACTCTCTCAATGATCTCATGCACGCTGGTCCAAATTTGATGCTCAATCTCTTCGACCTGCTCATCTGGATAAGCCGCCGTAAGTATCTGTTCGCCACGGATATCACGAAGATGTATCGACAGATCAAGGTACACCCAGACGATTGGGATCTCCAACGAATATTGTGGGTAGACGAGCAGCTCAAGGAATCTCACTTCCAACTCACCACGGTTACATATGGAACCAAGTCAGCTCCGTTCTTGGCAGTAAGAACTCTGCTTCAACTAGTGGAAGATGAAGGTTCAAGTTACCCACTCGCGGTGGAACCAATCACTCACGGTCGATACGTCGATGATATTTTCGGAGGAGCAGATTCAGTAGGAGATCTGATGTAGACTGCTCATCAACTCATACGGCTGTTCCACGCGGGCGGCTTCCCACTGGCAAAGTGGCATTCCACATCTAGCCAGCTATTGGCGGAGCTCCCTTTTGAAAGTGGCAAGGACTCAGACATCTCATTTAACGGTTGCGACACAAAAATCCTAATAATACGCTGCTCATCTCAGGAAGATACGTTCAACTTTTCAGCCATCTCACCAAATCATCTCAACAGATTCTCAAAACGCCTCGTCTTATCTGAAGTAGCACAAATATTTGATCCATTGGGATTCGCGTCACCAGTTGTCATTAGAGCGAAGATGTTTCTTCAATCTCTTTGATTGCACAGTCTCAACTGGGACGACGCACTCCCAGAACCACTCACAACTCAATGGCTCAGCATCAGACAGGATCTCCCTAGTCTGGCCAGACTCTCAATCCCGCTGTGGTTCAACACGTTTGCTTAGTCAACGGTTGAACTGCACGGTTTCGCTGATGCATCTCAGTTCGCGATGGGAGCCGTTGTGTATTTGATCGTCAACTCACCGTCCACTGGCGCCAACGTCTCACTCGTCTGCTCAAAAACAAAGGTTGCTCCACTCAAACGGCTAACCATCCCGAGGTTAGAGCTCTCAGCAGCGCTGCTACTCTCCACACTAATCAAACATGTTTACGCTACTTCGAACATGACTATTACAAACATACATTTGTGGACGGACTCACAAGTGACACTCAAATGGATCAAGGCTCACCCATCCAAATGGAAGGATTAAGTTCGCAACCGCGTAATCAAGATACAGGATCTCACAAAGACTGCTCATTGGAGGTATGTATCAGGCACCTCAAATCCAGCTGACTGTGCATCGCGTGGAATAACCACAGATCAGTTTGAAGAACGCTCACTATGGTGGACGGGACCACCATGGATGACTCACTCAGAAGACTCATGGCCTGCTCAACCTGATGAAGCTCCAGATGATATATGTGCTCAGGAAACTCGGGCAAGTGTTGCACATCACTCAGTACGGTCCATTCCTGAATATCACTGGGACCTCATTTACATGTTCTCGACACTCAACAGGTTACTCAGGGTCACCTCACTCTGTCGCAGAGAACTCAAGAGACTCTCACGGAGGATTGACTTAACTCCAGCAATCCTCATCTCAGCTGCCGATTTCGAAGACTCACGACTCTTTTGGGTCAAGGAAACTCAGGCAGCATACTTCCAGGATGAACTCGCTTTGCTAAGACAACAATCTCACTTGCCAAGCTCTCACCCACTCAGCCGACTCACCGCCTTCATCGACAATGAAGGTGTGCTCAGAGTGGGCGGTCGTCTCAGAAGATCAGAACTCTCATATGACACGAAACATCCTGCGATCCTTCCCCGGACCTCAAGACTCTCAGAACTCATCATTGCTCACGCTCACAAAAAGACGATGCATGGAGGAACTCAGACAACTCTAGCATTTATCAGACAGCTCTATTGGATCGTCGGCGGTCGAGCCCCAGTCAAATATCATATCCTCAGGTGTGTGATGTGTGCTCGCCACTGGGGGATCCGTGCCCAGCAGCTGAAAGGCCAACTACCTCTGGCGCGAGTAACGCCATCACGCCCCTTCTCACACACGCGCATCGACTACGCTGGACCACTCACGTTCAAAACATGGCGAGGCCGCGGGGCAAAAACTTACAAAGGATGGATCTGCGTGTTTGTTTGTCTCACAACATCGGCTATTCGCCTTGAGGTGGTCTCCGACTACACTTCTGAAGGGTTCATCTCAACGTACCGAAGATTCACCTCAAGACGCGGTACCCCATCCGCACTCTATTCCGATTGCGGAACCAATTTTTTGGGCGCGGAGGCGCAACTCAAGCGCTGCTTCACTGCCAGTTCACCTGGACATCTCAAGTTCTCCGCACTACTGGCGCAAGACAACACACAGTGGCACTTTAACCCACCAGCCGTGCCCCACATGGGTGGTAAGTGGGAAGCAGCAGTCAAATCATTGAAGTTCCACGTCGAGCGCACGGTCGGAGATACGTTACTCACCTACGAAGAAGCATCCACGCTCCTAACTCAAATAGAAGCAATTCTCAAATCACGAACCGCTCAACGATAACCCAGAGGACACGACAGTGCTCACCCCAGGTCATTTTCTCATTGGGACCGCTCTCAATGCGGTAACGGAACACTCACTTCTAGACGTCTCGGTCAATCGGCTGTCCCGATGGCAATTCATCCAACAGCGGATGCAGCAGTTCTGGCGCTTGTGGTCCACTCAATACTTGCAGCGATTGCAAGCCATCTCAAAGTGGAGGCACCCTCACGATTTTCCCTAACAAGTATATTATTCAAATTACCCAATCTATGCAGTCCCGACTAGCAGAAGAAGAATGAGACAAACACAGGAGCGGGTGTCGTTAGGTGACCCAAAATATTGCGAAATTTCAATAGAAAAGAATTAACAAAGACTGAAGGAGGTAACTTACGTGACTAGTGTAGAAACACTGATCACTGATTTTACAATTAACTCTTTTTATATGACAAAATAAAATACACTTATACTCTCGGTTGAGCTCGTAGTCAAAAGTGATTCAAGAGTAAATGATATAAAATAATATAATAAGAGAGAAATGCTATATTATAAAATGATAAATTGAAATACATATAATTAATAATAATAAGAAGGATAATAAACGCAATTAAATCTATACAATACAATATAATACAAAAGATAAGACAAGAAGTCAAGTAAAGAATATTATAACAAAATCGAATATAGAGTAGACTGTTAAAGAATTTAATATCAAAAACTGACGATATCGCTTCTATCAATTAAAGAAAAGTACAAGTTAATAGGAAATATAAGTTCGTATAGAATTTCGATTAAACCGAGCAATCAGACGGCTGGCGGAAGAGTATCGATATTTTCCTCTCTGACGAAGAGGTTTCCATTTTTGGCAACAATGTTCGACGTTGCCATCGCAATTTTTTCCTAATTGACGAATCATTTGCTCTTATTTTCTAGTTTCTACTTCGTTAGTCTCACGTAGTCGTCCGTTGTCGGATTCGTCGTTATCTAGGAACTACAAACAGGCACTACCTATGACAATGTAGATACACAGTGATCTTTTAGTTGTATTTCATAATATCAAGTCGTGGGGACGTGGGGATCAAGGGACGATACCCATGCTTGGTTAACGTCGAGTATTACGAGATACGGTAATATAACGTACGCCTGAAAAACGTACAGATTATATACGATTACCCTGAACGGTGGATCACTTGGCTTGTGGGTCGATGAAGAACGTAGCTAATTGCGCGTCAACTTGTGAACTGCAGGACACATGAACATCGACATTTCGAACGCACATTGCGGTCCACGGATACAATTCCCGGACTAAGCCTTGCTAAGGGTCCTTTAACTAAACGATACTGCTTGCGTAAGAGGATGACTTTCGTCCTTGTCGTAGAGCGTTTATTGGATTGTTCGCTGGCAAGAGGAAACAGAGTCTCTTGATAAGAAAGATTTGACGTTCTCGCGTCGACGTCGCCTTAAATAAATTATGAGTATTAAGTACAGAAATAAATAATTGAGAGAAGGAGAGGAAATAAATGGAAGAAAATTCGAACTGTACGTGCAAAACGTAAAGAAAAGAGTTAACGGGTGGAATTTGAACATATAATTTACGTTTACACGTAATAGAACCCTAAGCTCTTTTCTGCTGATGGAGAGATGATTCTCGAAGGAGAAAATAGCGAGTGGGAGATTGGGAAATTGAACGAAAATCGTAAAAAGGCGCAAAATAATATATGGATCGACGTTACGATCTCCAGCGCGGAGTCAAGCAGGGAGAGCCTCTTTCCCCACTAATATTTAATGTAGCAATAGAACCATTGCTACAAGCGCTGAAAGACAAGCCGGGGTTTAAATAAACCCAGAAGTACATTTATCGTCGCTAGCGTTCGCAGACGTCATGCCGCTCTTAGCAAACACAGTGGAACAAGCCAGCGAACTACTAGACACGACGAAGACATACCTGAAAGGGCTAGGGATGTCTCTGTCGGTGGGAAAGTGAACCACCTTCCAAATAAAGAATACAAAAGACTCCTGGTGTCTAGTAAACTCTGACTTGAGACTTAAAAGTGGAGAAAACATTCCGTACGCGGATGCGGAATGCAAATTAATCTTGATATGAGTATATTTCCTTGGGCCGAAATTGATCTTGAGGGCCTAAAAAGCAATCTCTGCAGCGCACTAGAAAGAGTAACGAAACTCGCGCTAAAACCATACCAAAAAGTCGACTTCATCTCCACACTACCTGTATCAGCTAATAAGTGCAGTCTCGAACATCAGCCAAATAAGAGCACTAGATCAGGAGCTACGGTTAGTGATAAGAGACATCTACCACTTGCCAGAGAGCACAACAAAGGTACTAATATACAGTGGCAAGAAAGATGGGGGACTAGGATTCGTATCAACTGTCCTGTGGTTGATGCGAAAGAAATAGACAAATAAAAATAAAAGAAAAGAAGAAAGAGCTCGTACGCAAGGCAAGTCATTTTAGTCTCTTACTGACGACACAATTGCCAATGCATGGTTGTATAAGCCATCGCTCCTTAAACCATGCAGATTCATAACGGCCTTCAGGATGCGTACGAACACTACAACTAACAAAGTAGTTTTACATAGAGCGAAGGCATCAGCGGATACGACTTGAAGGAAGTGCAAAAGCCAGCCGGAGACACTGGCGCATATACTCGACCAATGTCAAATAATTAAAGCTGAACGTATTCGTCGACATGACGAGATAAAGGATCTCGTCATGAACGAAACAATGAAAGGAGACTGTTTAGGTACCGGTGCCCTTGATCGGTAATACGCTTTTTATTTATCGTGAAGATGCTGTCATATTCGTGTTCTCAATTGTTGCTGCGTTGTATTTCGCTGTTGTCGGAATCCTACGATGCGCTGACTTCGGTTTCGTTGATTTAAGTTCTTTCACTCTGTCGTGATCTTCTGTATCGTTCGGTTACGATATATTGAATGAATCGTTGTGGATGTGTATTTGTATAATGGTAAGGTGCGGGCGGCTCGGCCTCTTATATTTAGGGAATGCTCGTCATCCCTTCTCTGCGCCCATTAGCCAATAGAAAAAAGGTTCATAGTCATAGCTGCATATGAACAAAATGTCCAGCTGCTTGGATGTGGAGACAAAGCACGAGAAAAACCTTTTTTTGAATAAAGAGAATCGATCGTCTCGGCGGAACCGTGTGTTTACTTAGTAATCAAGCACCGCCTTAGATATCTGGCAATAGAACGATCCGTCGCCACAATACCTCAGATAGGGCTTTGTTCATAAGTTTTATGGCCTTAAAGAAAGAGTATTTGAATATGTTGTTCGTTGGTTTACATAATATAGAAACTTATGTTATGCTTTCTTAATACCGTTGCGTAACGACGCAACAGAGACCATGAGGCAACAGCAACGAAGGAGGTTACAATACAATCCCATTTCAGGCGGGAATCTCAAACCCGATCTGATAATTAAAAATGAGAAAGGTGTCTTCATAGTCGATGTAACAGTCCGCCACGAAGACAATGATTACCTTGCACAGGGACGAGATGAAAAGTTAAAAAAATATAGCCCGTTGTTGCCTCTCCTGCAACGAGAATATGGAGCGACCGTTGCAGAAGTCCTACCACTTGTGGTAGGAACACGGGGTGCTATGCCCAAGGAGACGATCATGGGTCTAAGAAAGCTAGGAATTTATGATCGAAAAACGCTTATAACTGTGTCATTGATAGTGTTACGTAGTTCCATAGAAGTTTACCACAGACTCATGGACTACGATGGGCCCCGTTCGACCAGGAACAGTTAAACCAGGTCGACAAAATCTCTTGGCCAAGAGCCCGAATCAGGAAATGACGAAAGATAAAAATGAATGAAAGAACAAACACTTTATTTATTATTTATTTATTCAATTTTATTTATTTTTCCTTTTTTTTTTATTTTTTCTTTGAATATTTATTATTTTAACAACATGACACACAATTTTATATGGACAAACAATATCTTTTTAAAATAATAACAACAAGGGAAGACTGAAATATTTTTATCAAACTCGGACACACATATATATATAATTATCTTTATTCTTTTACTAATTAATTAAGACGTAATTGCGTTTCCTTATAAAAGCAAAAGAAACAACATTTAAAGCCTTTATTTTTAGTATCTTCTATCTTCCGAAGCGAATTGTAATCTCTCTCTACAGGAAAGGGGTATCTACCTATTTATATAGCAACATCTCAGGTGCCCGTCACGACCTCTGATAAACTTGTCAGTGATGCGGCAAATACAAATAAAAGGAAAGCATTTTGATATCTGTGACATGGTTTTCTTTACATATATATATATATATATATATTTATATAAAATTAAATAAAAAAATGAGAGTAAGAATATAATAATAAAAAAAAATAATTTTCTTATATTAGAGAATATTATCGATCATCAGGAAGGGAAGAGGAACAGGTTTCTTTAACAACTATATTCTATGTAAAAGTAAAATTAATAATAATAATACTAATAATGTAATAAGAATACCATTAATTAAAAAATAAACTAGAAAAATTAATTAGTAACAAGAAAAATTAATAATGATAATAATAATAATAATATGTAATTATTGTGATAGGTAATCTGTAATTAATTATAAAAATATGGAGAGTGTAGCATAAAAGACTGGAAACATATTGTGCAATTTGAATTTGTTGTGATTGTTTTGAAGTTATACTTCTTTTTCAATACTAAATAATGAGCGTAGCCTGACGAGGATTTCCTTCAGAATTCGTGAGGCACTCAACGTAATAACGATTTATGTGCAATTTGATGCAAGCTGTGTGAATATGGAAAATTCTTCTATGCCGTGTCATCATCGTATAACATCAAAAAACATTACATCAACAAACATGGAGCAAAGTTAACGATCTCAAGCACGAAATAATCAATATTTAGCTGATGCTTTGATTATACATGTATTGTCTAATCAAGACATTGTACCGGATGAAGAACGCAATTCGTTAAACCAAGACACAATCATGGATCAGGAATTACCTCAATCAGATGTACCCTCTATTTATTCTAACTCTTCAGAGCAGTTAATAATTAATTATACCACTGGCGAGCAAATTGATATGGATTTAGATCCTTCTTTACCATATAGCAATTATCATCACTTTAAACGAGCTCATAAGGAATTTAAAATAAAATTCTTGGGCAATTCATTTGAACATCCATGCTCAGTATGGGACAGTTTGCGATTTAAAGAGGATTTAAAAAAGCCATCTAATGAACATAAGGATATTCTAATACAATTTATACCTAATGTACCTATGTAAAATACTAAGCTTTGTAATACATGCATATAAGCTTTAAACAAGAAGAATATTCCTCTAATATCAACATATAACGGCTTCAAATATCCAGATGTACCTTAGCATCTACCACCTTTATATTTAGTTTTTGAAAGATTAATATCGCCTCGTATTTCTTTTATGCAGATCAGACGTCTGAGACATGTGAATGGTAAATACGCCAGTTATGGTCAATTAATTAACTTGCCTGTTTCAGTTAATACAATGGTCAAATCTCTTCCAAGAAATATTGATGACGATTATTGTATAAATGTACATATTAAACATAAGAAAATTTACCGATCTAGTTACTTACATGGCATTGTTAACAAGCGTACAATTAAAGCTTGGCTACAAATTTTAATAGTTTCTCTGTTGTATAGAATGTACGATATTAAAATTGATGATTCATTTTTTAATGATAATCAAATTCACGACAAAGTTGGACAAAATGATGTTAGCGAACACACTCCTATAGAAGGGAGTCTTACGGCGCACCAACAGACATTAATGTGGGATGAAGAACAATATTTACGTATTACTCCTGGCGAAGAAAATTTATCTCAAAGTTTATTATTTGTTGAATATTTTTATTTCTTATCTCATATTTTATTTCTTATTTTACTTAAACCCTTCTTCTTCCTCATGTATAAATAAATAAGATTATACTTATTTTTTTGAAGATATTTTTGAAGTTATGGATACCATATTCGTTTTGGTACGCCAAAGAATTATAACTTCTTACGTGCGTACATAAGTACACACACCAGTTTTTTGATTTTTAATTGTTTATTAAAATTTAACTAAGCTGTGTATAAATTTTCGTTGAGATATTTCAAACAGTTTGGATTTTATCCATTTGTTTATCAAGGAATTTATTGAAAATTATTATAAAATTAATAACGTCGTTTATTTTATATTCTTAATGGATTAATTGGAGAAAAACTTCTTTTTAAGTTAAAAATTGTTATTAATAATTTTTATTGCAAATTAATAATTATTTTAGTTGTTTAACAATTGTTTATTATTATTTACCGTTAAACTTAGGTTTGTTTAATTTTTGATTAAGATATCAATTTTTAACATGTTGATATGAAATTTGTCTATCTTACAATTAGTTGAAAAAACTAAGTTTTTCGAGAAGAGGTGAGTTTGGACCTGCTTTGGAGGTTTTCTTCTATAAGAGACCGTGCATTTAGCCAGGCATCGCCGGACGCTCGGCGGCGTATTCGGTATATATAAGAGGATGCATGTTTTTTGGGTGTTCCAAAATGCCCCTAGACGAAATACACGATATATAGTGTATATATATATATATATATATATATATATATATATATATATATATATAATGTCTTATTTATTGTGCAGGTTATGGGTAGATAATAGGTAGAATTGTTTCTCTGTAATAAGAAAGATTTTATTTTATTTTGAACAAAATAATAATGTAGCAACTTAGACTC
>QUOG01000176.1:9830-20734 GCA_010416905.1 Polistes dorsalis
GTATGAAATGAATACTCCTAAATTAGATTTTTTGTTTTTCAAACAATCCCTATAATCAATCAATTTAAATAGTGAATTGTAAGCAGTATGATGGGGGATAGCATATGAGTTAGGTTTATTCGGGTCTGTGAAGCTAGAGAAGGAAGGGCTTGGCAATGTAGAAGGTGGTGGTTATGTTGGTGGGGATAGATTAGGGGCGGAGAGGGGACTATCGTGGAACTCACGCGTGCCGGGTCCTTCGTCGGATGCTTGTTCTCATTAGTTGGTTTTTCTGGTAGAGGGGAAAATAGGCGTTGTTTCTTCTCGGAGTGAGAGGATTATGGAACGTCGCACTTGAGAGGGGCGTCTATTTTACTATTTCCATGTTGTGTCTCGTAGTGCTATGGGCTGATGGCGGGGATGTTGGTTGAATGGGGACAGTAATGCCATCGGAATTTTTTCCAAGTCCTTGACCTTCATTATAACCGTAACGTAACATTATTTTCGATATTTTTCCAGATATATCCCACGGAATTATTGGTTTTACGGATGCCACGGGGTTTCTAGAGAGCGCGTCTGCGTTTAGATTTACTTTTCTCGGTTTATATATTATTTCGAAATCATATTCATTTAATTTTAGATGCCAATACCATAGTCTAAAAGTTTTGTCTTTTATTAATGCTAGCCAAACGAGTGATTGGTGATCAGTTATAATTTTGAAATGCTGTCCGTATAATATAACGTTTAAATTGTGTGATACGATGTAAAATTGCCAAACACATTCCTGTTCTATTGTCGAATATCGTGTTTCGGCGGATTTTAGTAAACAGGATGTGTACGCGACCGTTAGATCTTTTTTATGTCGCTTTGCAACCGTGTAATTCGACGCGTCGGTTGTTATCAAGGAGGTTCGACTGAAATCCGTGTGTTGAAGTATGAGTTTCGAGCATAAGACTTCTTTTAATATTTCGATTATTAAACTAATGAGTTTTATTTTTTCTTTTATTTTAAATGATCCAGTAAGATAGACGTTCTGATGATACCGCGAAGCACTACTTGCGGAACGGGGTCCGACAAAAAAAAAGATGACGATATTTTTATAAATAATTAATTTTTTTTTTTTAAATTTTGTAGAAGTCTAATTGAAAGATAATATAAAAATTCTGTGTAATTAGTTTTATTAAATAAATTTCATTATTATAAAAAAAAAATTAGTAAAAATCCTCTTTTTTTCACGCCTATGATTGCATCTCACACTTTAATAAATTTACGTTAGAACCCGTGTCTACCAATAATAAAAATTCGATTCTTTGTTTTAACCATCCGTATATGAATGTAGGAATGTCTCGTATCGCTTAATTGGCCCGCACTTAAAAAAATTTATTGGATCAGATGGTAGTGGGATTAATAGGTCATGGGTGGGTTCTGGGAGGGTTGGTTAGGACTTGGATCGGTTTTACTTCGGTTTTCGGCTGGGTTGTCTGGTTATTAGTTCGATTAGAATCGTAATTGTTTGGCGAAGGATATTTGTTATATCGATTTTCGGGGTAACGAGTGTATGGATTTCTTGATAGGGAGAGAGGGGTAGAGGGTATAATGTTGGTAAGAATTCGGTCTCGAGTCGTTATTGTATCTATTTTCATTGTCCATTTCCTGTTTAGTGTACCTGTCATCGTAACAGTTATTCCTATGTCGGTTATTATTTCTATTGTAGTCGTTGCCAGTATTCTGTATTTTATAGTGATCGTATTATCGGTTTTCTTATAGGTTTTGGTCAGGGTATCTAGGTCCGTCACGTGGATTCCTTCGTTAATTTGGATTTCGGTAATTTTGATAATTTGGCCTTTCATAGTCCATCGTACGTTGTCGCCGTTTAATGCTCACTGCCCTAATAATCGCGTCGGTTAAATCGCGAGGCACGTAATGTCGAAATTCTAATCGCGTGTCTGGGTCCGCCCCTTCGATAAAATTTTCTAAAATATCTGCTTCAGCTTCCTCTATTAAAGATTTGTCCGGGTTTTGGTATTTGTCTTTTAAAGCATTTCAATCCGCGTTTTTTCGTAAATAGCTGAATATCTACGCCAAGTTTAAAGGCACAATGAATTTTCTCATGGAGTACTACAAGTGTGCAAAATTTGAAAAAAGTCTGAAATGTAGCTCACTAATTGTCTTTTTATAAGACCTAGACTTTACGGAAAAGAAATTATATTAATCATCTATAGAAATATTAAAACTAATTATGTAATCATTTATACTCAAGCGTACTTGCGTGTAAGAATATTTCAGAAACGATGATGCATCAGGAGGGCTTGGGCTGTCGCGAGTCGAAAAATGGGTCAAGGACCATCCCCTTCATCAAAGAATCTTCGGTTCCTATAAAAACTCGGAGGGCATTGTCCTCGCGCTTTCACATTCTCATTTTTTTCTTTAATTATTAGCTAGCACTCTTATTCCTTTTCCTTAGTTATTAGCTTCCATCCTTGTTCTTTTTTTTGATTAGTAACCTCATTAATTTTTGCTTAAAGTGTTATTTTGTATCTTTGAAATGAAATTCACTTCGATTCCATATCCCAATATAAATTTGTTCCAATTGGTGGAGATCCAACACATAAACCAGCCCAAGCATTCCTTTTTTATGTTTTTTTTGTCAGGAGGAAAAACCTTCATAGGTCCTCTGAGTATGATACCCAGGGGAGTGTCGGATTCAGCCTGCCTGAGGATATACCTCAGGATCTGGTATCCTACCGACCAAAAAACCTTCCGATAATGTTACGTACTAATATGCAAAAGAGGGGTTGTCGGAATTGCACGCCAGCATAAAACACATTCGCCCGGTACCCCTCCTCGGTGAGGTAGACCAGATTCGTCTGGCTTTCATTCATTCATTCTCATTTATACCTATCTATCAGGTCAGTCCTAAAGTTTATGCGCATTAGTAGCATGTACATCCCAAAAAGGTTCTGCTAAATGTGTGGTTGGATATGTATGGTGCCATTTATTATGAATTGTTAGAATTAAATAAAACCATTAATGCAGATGTATATAGTTAAACACTTTGCCGTTTCAATTGAGAATTGATTAAGAATCGTCCGCGATTGGTGAATATGAAGAAAGTGTTGTTCCACCATGATAACGCTAGATCACATATGGCTCGAATAACCCTGCAAAAAATTAATGAACTGAATTGGGAGCTTTTGTCGCATCCTGCATACTCTCCGGATATTGTCCCAAGTGATTTTCAATTATTTCGTGCCTTACAAAATTTTAGCCAAGGCAAATAGTTCAATTCTAAACATGATATACAAAATGAAATCAAAAGCTTTTTTGCTTCAAAACCAGAATCTTTTTACACCAATGGAATAAAAAAGCTACCAGAAAGATGGCGAGATATTGTAGATAGCGGAGTAAAATATATCGTAGATTAAAATGTAAAATTGTGTTTTATTTACACCATTTAAAAATTTCGCTAAAATGCGCACGAACTTTTGAACTGACCTGATACATTTCACGCACTCGACAAGGGGTAATAAACCTCTGGAGACAGAGCTACGACAACTATATACATGTAGGATTTCGGATTCGGTGGAAAGGTCTGTAATGAACCTACATCGAGGTTAATTCTACTATAAAATATTGAATAAAATAGAAGATAGAAATAAACGCTACAAAAATGCCTCACGATTTTGAGACAATGTAAAGTGATTCGACTTAATTCGGCATCGCTTTCTGACCGACCCGATATACGCTCGTTATATTACTCTCTCTTACTCTCTGTATTATACTCTTCTTACTCTTCGTAGTTTTTTTCTCCGCTCCTTTATATATCTGCCGTCAGCGACAAGTCAGTTCTCCCTCCACCTCTTGTCAACGAACATATTTTAAATCAAACGTTATCCTATTCATATCTTGTAAATAAACATATTTAAATCGAAACAATCTTCATCGTACTTTCCTATACATACTTTTTTTTGACAATTATTGTTAGCTGTTTATCTTGTGTTTCTTTTTTTCCATGGATCTTTACCTCTTACTCATGCCGCTTTGTTCTTAAAGGGGGAAATACGTGTAAAACGATGTTTTCATTGTGATTTTCATGAATTTTTTTAACGTATTAAAAATTTATGTTATTTATTAATATTATAAGGTTATTTTACACATATATTTGAGAACATATTCCGAAATTTTTAAAGATTTATCTCGAAAACTAGCGAAGATATCAGCTTTCATGCATTTTAGGTTTCTATCCGACTGAGCAGTTTGTGTACATCTTGGAAGTCACAAATTTTTACCAGAAATCAATTACAATGACAAATTACTTTTTTTATATGTGTATCTTCTATTTGAACCTCATTTCCCTGGAAAAAATGAAAATTTGTATTTTTTAGAGGGGTGTGAACATAAAGCATGATTTTTTTTCTATTTTTTCATATACTTTTCATTATAAAAAAAAATACTTTAAATAAAGATATCGCTTAGGATTCAGGTTCAAATAGAGCGTAATTATATCAAGTAACTATATTCCTAATTTCAAAATGATTGATTAATAACTTTGTAAGTTAGAGTGTACACAAATCCGAAAAAAGTTGTTTTGAAAAAACGCGTTTGAAAAAAGTTCGACCGTTCCGTATTACATGCCACGCGTTCTGACTCTTGAACGACGGACGCTCACTTAATCGCTTATAACTTTTGAACGACTTGGATTTTTAACTTGAAATTTTATAACTATATTTTTTAATAGTTTTACAAGCGATTTATAAAAAAAATTGAATTTTTTGAAGCCTCTACACGTATTTCCCCCCTTAAGCTACTGTTACCATTCCCACATACATGTTATACACATGACCTGATTATCCGGCTTATGGTGCACTAACCAGGTCCATACACATCAGCATGTATTACGCAGCATGCACATTCTCACGTATTCTAAGGAAAAGTAGCACGCGGAACTAGACGAGTGGCCGCTAAGGGCATTCGAAATCTCGCCCGGGGGGCCGCATAGGAGCTAATCTTCTAAACAAACTCAGGTATTTCTGAAAATCTGAGTAAATAAGAAATACTAATCAAACAACAAGATGTACAAATTAATAAGCTTATTTCATTAATAACGGTATTAGTAAATAAATTGTCATCAGTCAAGAAATAATGAAGACTTTACGTATTGCCCTTTGTAATGCCAATGACCTAATGAAACCAAAACATATAATAACAAACAAATAATGATATTCAAAAAATATTGATATCCGAGACCCACTTTACCGATAAAACTTATTTTAAAATCTATGGTTACAAAGATTACTACACGCATTATTCCAATGGAAGGGCACATGGTGGTACAGCGATTATTATCAAATCAAGGCTAAAATATTACGAACTTGCACCATATAAACAAGACTATTTCCAGGTAACAAGTGTCATGATATACGACTGGCACTGTCAACTAGCTATCGAAGCAGTTTACTGCCACCCTAGACACAATATGTGAAAAGAAGATTTCGATACTTACTTCAAAAGTTTAGGCCCTAGATTCATAGCTGAAGGAGATCTTAATGCCAAACATAATCTTTGGGGTAGCAAAATTTTAACACCAAGGGGAAAAGCACTTTCAAAATACATCGAAACTAATAGATTAACAAATTTCAATTAAGGTTAATCTATTTTAACCTAATCTATTGGCCAACTGATATCAATGAAATCCCAGACTTATTCGATTTTTCATCGTTAAAAATAATATATCTCCTCCATATATGTATACAGGTTTGCTCTTCACTTGATCTTTTCTCTGATCTTTCTTCAATCATAGCTACAATAAATACAAAAATCATCGAAAATAAACTTTCAATCTCCAAATACAACAGACATACACATTGGGAACATTTCCGGGAAATATTCAATCCCACAACCATCGTTGCATTATCATTAAAAACGGTAGAAGATGCGGACCACGTAGTAAACCATCCGACGCGCAATATGATATTAGATGAACCAAAAGATCGTGCGTTTTTAAAGTAATATTTCCAAAGAAAATTTGACAGAAACAATCCATCATACAATTTCAAAGTAAAGTTTCAACGCAATGAACGCACGAATTTTTGGTTCACCCTAATAAATGCAGTTCGAGTCTCTACATCTAATTTGGAATATAAGTTTGAGTGTTTTACATTAAGTGTTTTACTTTTGAGTTCATCATATATGCAAATGAAGCGATGCTGCTAGCGATCTGCATTTACAATCTTATTCGGTGGAAGCAATTCATAGTGTACTACTCTCTTTACATTTTATTGTATTCACAGCGAAACCTTCTTAGCGTGAATATTTAGTTTTGTAGGGAATTTCGACGGAACTTCAAGGTGAACTAAAAATTTTCTTTGCTCAGAGTAGTGATACACATATCCACTTTTTGTTGCACGTTATGAATTTGTGCCAGAAGTCCTATCGTTTAAAATTCGCTAACTGCGATTTACCCGAGTCGTATCATCGTTATTTATTTTCACGACTTACCTTATAAGTTTCTCATTGACTTTGACTCTGGATCAAATCTTACTTATTCAGTCAATGGCACATTGCTTTTTGTGAAACCCTATGTTACGTTTCTGTCACGTTTTGTGTTATGCAGTATTTTCACAGCACAGTTACTCAAGTTCTTTGTGTTCAAATTTTCTTGGTTGTCTGAAACATTCCTAATCAGAGAGATTAAACTCGCCAATTCGAAACTATTAAGACAATGTTTTACAGGATTTTTGTGTTAATTTCACCCAAATCAGACAATATCATTGCAGCCGCTCCAGAAGCATTTTTCTTTAATTGAAAGGGAAATAGTATACAATGCCATATGTTACCTTTTTGGTTACTAATTGTTTTTGTATTGATTTCTTGTCAAATGTTTTTTAATTGTAAGCTTCAGTAGTTAAGGGAGTATTCTGGTCTAGAAGCATGAATTTTAGGTACTTTTGGAAGTGCCGTAAAAGAAGGCAAACAATATTGTGATGTTTCGCCACGCATATCTTCCTTAAATTTTCCACATTAGAATAAAATTACCTAATAAAGACATTATTCCAATGATTTATATAAAATTCAATTGAAATCATTTTTAGTAGTAATTACCAAAACAATTACAGCAGTAGTACTAACAAAGGAATTACTTATCAAAACTACTTTATAAAGAGCGCGTAACAATTGTTCTCGAAAGCGTGCTGATTTTATTAAAACGTACATCTTCTAACAATACAAGAGCAACCACGGTAAATCACTGGAATATGTCCTAAGAATTCGACAAGCCACGTGGCCCCTATAATCAATCCTTGTCCTTCAACACGTGCTAACCATAAAACACCATGGGCCGCGTGGCCAGGAGGATCGGAGAACGTGAAATCTAAGATTAAAAGGACCAACATTCTCCTATCGTCTCCTATCTCCAACACTATTGTCGCCATGAATACATTTCCATTCACCTAATAAAGAACTATCTGTTAGAATCCTCTCCAGGAAAGACATTGAAACTGCCGTCAATGCCAGGATATCCGAACCCTAACATAAACCAGAGCTAACACTTCGAGTTTTCCTAAATGTCATTCATAAATGTCAAATTAAAACTAATCGTCACCCGACCGATAGAATAAACACTAAACAATTCTGACCTAAAAGAAACGCGTATAATTTTCTCGAACGATTCGAAAGGAAGAATATGAAAGGTTCTCGAATAGTTTAGATTTGAATTCTCGAAACCCAGAAGTACTAAAATAATTGTTGAAATACGAATCCTAGATGTATACTCGTACAATGAAGGAATAAATGAAAAAGGGAACTATGGAAATATCTTTAATGAATAATTAAAAAAGGATTATTATATGAATATCGTCGAAATTAATTAAATAAGATTCGAATATTGAAAGAAGGAAAATTACTGCATGCTATAGAAACGAACAATGAAAATATGTAAAAGAAATATTAAATAAGACTTTGATTTTAAGAATAAGAAACTGTATTAATTATCTACGAAATGTTAAGAAAAATACGTAAGCTTTCATAAGAATTTTTTAGAAACGGTGATGCATCAGGAATTCTTGGGTTGGCTTGCGTCAAAAAGGTGGGGAAAGGACCATCCTCTCCACGACAGGATCTCTGGTCCCTGTAAATACTAGGAGAACTTTGCCCTCACGCCTACATTCTGACTTTAGTTTTTCAGTAATTAGCTGTAATCTGTTTTCAAGTTATTAGCTGCATTCCGATTTTAGTTTCGACTTTTGATTCTTTACTTTGAGTATTATACAAACGTGTGCTAATCGGGGAAGAAGCTAACCAATGACCAGCCCAAGCACTCCTGAAGCAATCGCAACCGATTTGAAATAACTTAAAGGGTCTTACGCCTTCACTTTTCTGTAAGTAAACGAATTTATAATTAAATATCTTAGTGAATCAGAGCTACGGGAATTTATAATTTTTATCACCTTGCTTTATTTCCCTTTCTTTACCTTTATTTACCTCGCATCTTTGCTTTTTTCCATCTATTCAATCTTGGGAAGACGAACCTGCCTGGTCCCGGCTAAACTCGGTGAACGCAGGGTGGCCAAAACAGGCTTAGCACTTACTGCTTAAACCACTTTCGTCAGTTCAGACGAAACAATATTTTTAGTATGCATTTTTTTATCAGATATTTCTTAATATTTCAAGAATACATAAAAAAACAAAAGTAAAAAAATTGAAAATTCAGAAAGTTATCGGCCGATGAAGTGTGGGGTCTCAAAAAAATGGCGTGCGATTGTAAATATGATTCCAACCCTCCTAGTAATCTGAAAAAAATGATTATTAATCTAGAATAATGTCACTATTGTACAAACTAAAAGAGTCGAAAAATAATATTTTCTCACAAAATGGCAGCTGCCTGAAAAAAAATTAATTTTTTTACTACTTTTTTGAGATTACCGAATTTTTTAAAAATAGTAAAAATTTAAATTTGTGGTTGAGGATAATTAGTACGATAGATAAGTGTATAGAGAAGACCCACACCAAACTTCAAGTAAATCGGTTTTGTAGAATTTGAGAAATCGTGGCTACTATTTTAAAAAAGATAGTTTCGAGAAAAAGGCGTTTAAAGTTCCGCGTAAAGTTTCGCGGAGTCTAAGTCATAAAGTGATATTTTATACTTACATTTATTCAATCCGCAATTCCTGCTGCATACATGGGACCTTCCTCGACTTCGAAAAAAGCATTTTCCGTGTTTCTCCCTTCCATAATTATTTTCAATAATCACTTCTTTATGACTTAACTTACTCAATCTTGCAGCTGATGCACTCGTAAGACTAATGTCTTGCTCTCCCGAGAATCTATTGCCGTGAAATCGTCTTTTTCTTTTCGATTCAGACGCGAATCCTTTTCCTCCAGGATTTTCGATTTATTTTATTATAAAACATTAAAATTACAACTTAAAATAATTTTATTTCACTCAGAACACATGCGTCCACGTGGATTGAAGGTTAGAATTCCACTGTTGGCAACTGGATCTAACTGAACACTAAATATAAGAGATTATTTCAAAATTAATAAAGATCACCTCTTCGATTATTGTATTTCAATATATATATAAAGGCACAAAAGGTTTTATGAGGAAACGATCACAGGTAGACGGATAGCCCCTAATGTCTTTTGTCAGATTCGTTCCGGCCGACCCGGTTTGGATGCCGGGTCACTAAAACAGCTATTTCTTCGAAAATAATTTGAATTTTGAAAAATCCTCTTAAAGACACATTCTTAAAGGATTAAGCTTTGAAAATATAAAACAACAAAAAAAATCGATTTTTTCAAATTTCTAGATCAGAATACCCCCTTAAACGTTATAAAATTGCTAGCGATTATTTACATTCCAACCAAAGTTACAAACAATTAAATATATAAATATTATATGTATAATAATAATACATAATAATATATACTACATAATATAAATGTGTATAACATTTCTGGAACTAATAGTTCTTATATTATTATAATTTCTGTTTTAAAAAAGACACATGAAATAAATGTATACTGCAATTAAAATGCATAAACTCAAACTGCAGGTTAAATGTAGTGATTTTTTTTAAATATCATATTCATTTAATATATTATCTAATGATAAATACATCAGACATTACAATTAGTTTTAATAAGTATTTTCTGAAGGTTTGCTAAAAGGAGTTAGGAAAAATGTATATATATATATATGTATATATTAAAAAGGTAATTTATATTATTTTTATATACTTTCCGTTTCGTAATTATTTCGGTTAAGCTTAAAAGCTTAGCAAGTTAACAGCTTAATATCACTTAATAATTTTCGTGTATATCGAATGTATCCATAGATTCTGAATTAATTTATTGTTATTAAATCAAATAAGATATTAACAAATTTAATTAGTTTTTAAGATATTTAAGCAATTTTTTATATCCAGTTTAAGGCACTTTTCCAAGTGAACTTTTTTATTCGAACAACTCGTACAATTTCTACTAAAAGCATCGGTAAGTGTTAAATTAGAAACACACGAAAAACTAAATATGGCAGTTTCTTAAAAAAGAATAAAAAATGTAAAAATAGCTCTCTTGTTAGAATTACTCTCTTGTTAGAAATTAGATCTTGTTTATTTTCATTTAAAATACGTTATTAATTTAAACTTTTATCCAATAGTTTATACTATTATACTAAACATGAGGATTATTAAAAAAAATGTATTAATTATCAAACTAATTTATACGATTAAAAATAATAATAGAATTATTATAAAATATTAGTAAGCTAGCGTTGGTGGTGTGAATTCAGATTTTTTAACTGCTCTCTAAGGATTCTTTTTAACGATTTCTTTAACTATCGCAATATTAAAACCTTAACAAAAAGAAACTAACAATCGTAATTAGATTATCTATAGTTGTGTTCCAATATAAATACATGATTTTAG
>QUOG01000177.1:0-20624 GCA_010416905.1 Polistes dorsalis
GGGGATTATAGTTTTATAATTTATTTAAATATATTCGTGGTGAACAATTTGACAACCTAACACGTCCAATCAATTAGGGATTATTTCTTCTCTTTTCTCATCATTTTCTGAGCTACGATTTTTTCTGCACACTTTTTCCTTTCTCTTGTTCTAATTTATATCAATTATTAATTTTAATATAGAAATTATAACTCACAATTAGTTTTAGGTCACATCTCACGTAGTCACAGTGCAGCCACTGGTACAAACGACGTAGCCCCTAACAATGTTATGTAAAATATGTATATCAAATAGCAAGTAATGTAACAAGTGCTCACAATCACAGTTAATAGTTTAATATCCCTAACTTTTGAGATTGTGCTTAAAGCATTAACGTTCCAACTATCCGAACTAAGTTAATCGAATTTACTGGTTCAAGTAAAGCTAATTTCTATTATTTGTATTTTTTTTTTTTAATATAAATATGTTTAATTGTAGGTATATTTTTAACAATTTGTTAAATCTGAATAGACATTGAATAGATACTAAAAAAAATATTATTAAAAGTTCGTATTTAATATTATTTAGTTATTTTAATTTTAATTAAATTTATATAGCAGTCAAAAATATTATTTCAATGAAGTGAGTCTCTATTACTAATTTTTTTTACAGTATAAATATTTATAATAATAATTATGCATTTTTATAAAAATATTTTTAACTTGACATTAAATAGAAGTTAAAAGATATGTAAATAAACATTTATTTAGATTTTCTTTTTAATTTTTTTTTCAAATATATTATGTGGTAAATTTAATTCCTGCGTTGTAGGTGTGGTTGCCATTTTTCTTCGTTATGAATTTTTCTAATTATATGCAAACGTTTTGAAACAGTCATTAAAGTAACACTTAATGCTTTCAAAAACTCTAAAATCGTTTAAACTGAATTTTTATTGAGTAATTTTAGTAATTCAAAATTTTTTAATTTTTTCAGCTATCTGAGACGTTCTTTGCCTTTCATGTCAAAATCACTCTTTTAAAAGCGTTTAAACAGAATATTAAGAAATCCAACCCGTTAAGACTGAATCCCTTTCAACAATGTATATGTTACCGCTGAAGCTCGAAAGTCTTTAATGTACACATTATCTTGTTAATCTACAGATTAATTGATTTGTTCCGCTGACGTGCGGAACAAGAGTTTTCCGCATTTTACCTAGGTAATATACACATTAAAGTACGTGTGCTGTTTGTTAATGTTAATGAGGATATTATCTTATTTATTTCTTCGGTACAAATCATAAACACTCGCATACACTCATCATAGAAACAATATAAAATTTTCGTCGCTTATATATACTCATTTTCCCCTCCATCATCTTTTGTTATTTTCTCGCATTCTTAATCGAAGTTTCCCGACTATTCCCGATCATATTAATTCGAGATTCTTACTTACTTCCGGATCGAGAATATTCGGGAGGTTTCGGTACGACTAAACTTCAGACGATTATCTCAAGCGACGTCACCTGACAAACAAACACACTCGTATACAACAAAAGAGTCATATTTAGTTTCTTAGCAACCTTTTCTCATATATATAAACACTATTCACTCTCTCATTTGACAAAATAAATTCAATATTTCACAAATTTATTATATGGTTTGTAAATTTATTTCGTTAATTGTAATAATATTTTAAACCGTTTGATTCTTTCTCTTATAGTTTTTTAATTGATTGATGATTAATTATATCAATTATTTTATTAATTGTTAGATTGTATTAATTTGATTAATTGAAAAATTAGCAGATTACCTAGATAATTTGAAAAATGAAATAATTTTCGATACTCTAACGGATCACCCTGGTTAATCTGCATATACCTAGGTAATTTGCAAAATAATTGATTTCTGCACTTTTGCAGTAACATATACATTTCAAAAGACGCTCGACTTTACAGTCGAAACTTACTAGCATTGAAACTGGTTCCTTGTATCATAGTAGCAAGTAGCAGGAATAAAATTTATCACGGTAATATACGCCTATGTTTACAATTCACGCGACCCTTTTTATACACGAATTTTTTTTTACGCGAAAAATTATATCTATTGTAACGTTCTAGATTATTTGTTATTTTTATCTGCTACGCTAGAAAGTTTCGTCGCGAAGGCAATTGTCAGTTCTTTGTTAATTTCCTAAACCAATGAGCCTCGTGGGCGTCAGTATGACTATCCAATGAGAAAATAAGTTAGCGTATCTTGAAAACTGATTCGTTGTGGAAAGGAAGTAACTGGTCAAAGAAGTGGGGACAGGAATAGGCTTATAAAAAGGATCAGGGAGCTTAAGGAGTCATTTTCGTTTGTCTTGTTGGTTCTTGTACTTGTTTTTCGTTATTAAGTATACGTCTGCTTTATTGTAAAGTCAGTGAATTGTCTTTTTTTAATTGATCGTTAACGTGAAAGAATAAATTTGAAAATAATCGAATTAGAGGGAATATATTTTAGTAAAACTAGTTATTTTTACCCGCGACTAGTATTATTTTGTTAGTGTTGAACGAAGGTGTGTCAGAGGCCCAATTCCACGAGCTACTACAGATAAAGGTAAGAATCATATTTCAATTCCTAACTATTATGTGCGCAGCTTTGTTCTTTCAGAAATCCTATATTTTTGGGTGCTATTTTATGTTTAATAACAATTCAAAATCAATTAAAAAATTTTGCAATTATCACTAATAGTAAGTTCATTTTCGTCTATTATATTATTTAGTGCATCCAATAAATTACCAATCAAAAATTTACTTTGACTTTCATTTTCATTTGTTCTATGTACGTCATTTTGCAACTATTTTATATACAAATAATTCATGTTATAAATTATCATAAAAGAGACTGAAAATATGACTGATTTTTAAAAAGCTATTTTCCTTACAAATTAAAACACGACTTTTGAAGTAACAAAATACTTTGCAATTTTATAAGGTATAATAAAGAACTACCGATGTAATGGCTATAATAACCGATTGATTTTTACGCTCTCGGAATGTCGACAATTTTTTTCGCTAATCATTTGTTAGGTGAATGTACAAGACTTCGTTGCCATGGTAACGTAACAAGAAAATTTATTTATTCCTGAAATAATGAGTCGATAAAACCTGACGAGTTTTAGGCTATATGTTAACATTGTATTAAAATTCTAACCGATTTCCAACTTTAACTATCTTCTTCCCCCCCTCTATCGTCATTTCGTTTCGGCGTCTTTCCTTAATCTTTCCTTTCTTTGAAATCCCTACTCCGCTCCTTCGCAGATGACAATCGATATTTTATGACGTTCTGTTTTCGGTTACGTACGCGATAAGTACACACACACACACTTTTTTCATACACTCATAATAATATACTATTCAACACGACAAAAGAAAAAACATTTCCTGTAGCTTTACTTTCAAGAAAAATTGTCTTTAGTTATTCTAAAAATATCTATATGCGTACTTCGAATAGCGATTATCCTCTGTTATATACGTTTTAAATTTCTTTTTCTTTTCTTTTTTCTTTTCTTTCCTCTTCTCTTTTTTTTTTGTTGTTTTCTATATTATATACATTCACACGAGACACGAAAAACTGCTTATTGTTCATTTCTGAATTTTTTTTATCCTTACAATTTTTTAAACTATTTCTTGATCACACTTTGTCATATTTTTATACGCAGTCAAATATATTAACAATAGTTCAGATTTTGTCACAGAATTAAATTTACTTTGGTTTTTAGAATTATCATTATTTTATCTATAAACCTATGTGGTTTAAGGTAGTAAGCACACTATGACGGACGAAATTTCGACTTTTGTCTTCGACTTTATCTCCAAGAATTGAAATTGGTTCCTTATATGACCTCTTAAAAATATTATTATGGTAAACCCTTATAGAATTCCTTTATTAAATTTAATTAATTTAATTTCTTCTGGGATTACAATTACAAGATTTCATCATAGATTATTAAATAATAAAAATTTTATTTTAATTTTAACTTTAATACAAGCCGTTATTCTTGGAATATTTTTCACTCTATGCTAAACTCATGAATATTTTGAAACTTCTTTTACAATTGCTGATTCAATTTTTAGCTTAATTTTTTTTTTAACCACAGAATTTCATAGAATTCATGTTATAATTGGAACAATATTTTTAATTATTATTTTAATCCGATTAATAAATAAGCATTTTTCTAGTAATCATCACTTTGGGTATGAAGCAGCAATCTGACATTGACATTTTGTTGATATTGTTTGATTATTTGTGTATACTCTAATTTATTAAAGATCTTTTTAAAGTTTATTAATTTATTAGATTACTTATATAGTATATAAAAAAATTACATTTAACTTTCAATTAAAAAATTATTAATAATTTAATATAAGTATTAGATTTTATTTATACAAAAATCATTTTAATTTTAAATTGGAATAATTATTTTTATAACATAATTTATTATCACTATTATTTCATTATCTATTATTCCATTAATGGTAACTTTTATCTTAATATTAATTGATGTTTTCTTTCTATAAAAATTGTTAAAGATCGAGAAAAACTATCAACATATGAATGTGGTTTTAACTCTTTAACTTCTTCTCGATTACCTTTCTCTGTTTAATTTGTTTTAGTTGCATTAAATTTTTTAATTTTTGATATTGAAATTATTCTTTTACTTCCATTTATTTAAACTATTTTAAAGAGAAATACCTTTTATTTTTACTTTATCAATATTAATTATTTATTTATGCCGAATAATCGGATTAATTTATGAATGAAATGAAAAATCAATTTTTATAATTAAATAAATTTTATATATTAATTTAGGGATATTAGTTAATTTATAACATTTATATTGTAATTAGAAATTTTTTTCTTTTTTAAAATATATCTGTAATAGGAAAGAATTATTTCTAATTAAATTTCGACTTCAATTTATGATTAAATTTTGATCCATATTAATATGTATACATATTTAATTAAAATTAAAATAGAGCTAAATTATTGTTAATAATTTAACTGAATTAAACTTTCCAACTGAAATAATAATAAATAATTCTAACTTTGAAATTAATGAATAAAATTTATTTTATTTCTTACTAGTTTATATAGTTTAAAAAACTTTTAATTTTCCTTAAAAAGACAATTTAATTTTTAAATTTATAAACTTATTTTAAAATAAATAATGATTACCTTAATATCTCTTAAATATTAAACTCTTTTTTTTATTAGGCTATTTAATTAAAAAATTAAAATTAATAATAAAATTAATATAATAAACATCTTAAAAAAAATTTTAAAAATCTTAATAATATAAATTTCTTTAATCCGTATGTAATTCTATATTCAATTAAGCCCTTATCAAATATTTTATATATATTTAATGAATATTTTAAAGGATAAAAATTTATTAATTTACAAAAGAAATCCTAAACCTCATATTTTGATTAAATAAATTTTTATATTTTTAAATCAATTTAATAAACTTAAATTTCTCATACAAATTCCAATAAAAGCTCCTATTAAACAAATATAAATAACTAAAATTTTTTAATTAATCTTAAAATAATAGTTTCCAAAGAAAAAAAATTTAATAAAATTTATCCAATTTTTAAAGATCTTAAATATAATAAAATTATTGAACTTCTTATTAAATTATTTTTATTTAATAATATAAAAATAATAAATTTATTACTATTATTTAAATAAACAACAAATAACAGTCGAATTCTATAAAATACAGTAAATAAAGTAGCTAAAAATAATATTATTCTTATAAAATAATTTACTTTTTTTATTACAAAATTTCTATAATAAAATCCTTTGAGTAATATTTTGGAAAAAAGGAAATCCACACAAAGATAATGTTAATATACAAAATATTAAATTCACAAAAGGATAATTATCAATTACATTACCGATAAAATGAATATCTTGATTATTTATTATTTGATGAATTAAAATTCCTTTTTATAAAAATAATAAAGATTTAAGTAAAGCATGTGTGAATAATTAGATGAAAATAACTTAAATCAATTTTACCTAATCTTAAAATTCTTAATATTAAACCTAATTGATTTAAAGTTGATAAAAAAAAAAAAAGAGCAACAATTTTTTTTAAATCACATTCAAAATTTGCTATTAATGCTGATATCAATATCGTTATTCTAGAAATAAATAATAATAATTCATTAATGTTTTTATAATTTAAATAAAAATTATAACGAATTAATAAATAAATCCCAGCAGTAAATAAAGTTGAAGAATGAAATACTACTATTATACAGCTATTGTCAAAGGTTAAACAACTTAATAATAATAATATTGATATAATTAAAAAATTTAAATCATAAAATAAAACATTTCAAGATCCTAATATAACATATAACCTAATAATTATTATGATACCAACATCTCCAACTCGATTTATTAAAACTAACTATTCCAGAATTATAAGATTTTCAATTTTGATAATAAATAATTAAACAATAAGATGTTAAACCTAATCCATCCCATCCTAATAATATATCTATAAAATTTAGACAAGTAATTAAAAAAATTATTCTTAAAACAAATATTGAAACTAAAATAAAAATTCGTTTTATATTTATGTCACCTTTTATAAATAATAATCTATATATTAGAACAAATCAAGAAATTAATATAACTAAATTTAAAAATATTAAATTAATTCAATTTAAATAAAATAAAAATTCTAAATGTATTGAATTAAAAATTATCAAAATAAATTCTACCTTTTAATTTTATTTAGTAAATACAACAATTTTTGATAATATAAATATAAATATTCTAATATTATATGTAGGAATCTAAGAATAGAAGAAAGAAAATAAAAGAAAATATGCTTTTAGTGTACGTCGATTATGAGATCCGTTGCTACCCGCGATGGTGCGAAGTGGGAATCTCAACCGAAAAGCTATTTTAAAGTGAAATACGTAAGAAAGAAAAAACTATAAATAGATACTTCTAGAACAAGACGAAGATGCTTCTAAATCAACAGAGCTATTTCTAGAATAGGTAAAGATGTTTTTCTGATAGGTAAAGCTACAGGAAACGTTGTTCTCCGTTGTCATGATATGAAGGAATGAGAGAGTATGTGTGTATGCGTGTATACGTGTGTTGGCGTGGATGGGTAAACAAGTGATGTAAGATAAAGACGAATAATAAATATATAGGAGAAAGCGTGTATGTATATTTATGCGGTAAGCAACGAGATACCGAAAAGACAATGGATTTGAGTTTAAGAGAGTTATAAGAGTAAGGAGTAAAGAGATAGAAAAGTTTAAGAGTAAAGAAAGTCTAAGCAGCTAAAAGTAAATAGAATTTAGAGAGATCAAGAGTGAAAAAGTGGGATTACGAAAAGTATCCTACATATATATAATAAAATAATTATAATTATAATAAATTTTTAATTATTAAATATAAATTATTTGATCACATTAATCATTTAATTATACAAATTTAATTTAAAATAAAATATTTTATATCTCTAATCCCACAAATTAGAATTTTTAATTTTAAACTATTTAAATTTAATTAAATATAAATAAATCCAATCCTAAAAACACACACAAATTTAAAGGCATTCAATGTAAAATTAATATTAATTGTTCTATTGAATAAATAAGCTTATAATTTATTAATAAATTATTTTTTATATCATGTTGGCTAAATTTAAATAAATATAAAGAATAAAAAATAAAAAAATAAAAATATTAGCATTTAAATCATGAATGTCAAAATAAAAATTAAATATATCAATGACCTTAATTCAATTATTTTAAATATTATAAAAATTATTTTTAATCTCTCTCTTTTATATTTTATATAAAATTTAATTATTAACTATAAAAAAGGTATTGAAGAAATTACTGTATACATTTATATATATATAATAGCTTCAAATCGTTCCAATGTGTAACAACAAAAAAATATAATTATAAAAAGAATTAGTAATAATCCTATTTCAAAACCATTAAATAAAATTTAATTGGTTTTTTATCTTGTAAAGAAAATAAGACTATTAAAATAGGTGTCTTAGAAAATTTGGACGGGTTAGAAATTCTTTTGAACGTTATTTTGATCTTGTTCCATGTTTCGTCCCTTTCATTGGGACTTCATCAGCAACTCGATCGTTATCGTGCACAAGTATACAGTTTTTCGAAGACATTCATTTCTTATTAGTAAACTACTCTTGACATTTATAAAACGTTATCCTAAAAATCGTTATGCTACAATATGCAATCAAACACTACTGATTCAAACTGATTAAATAAAATATTATTATATTAAATGTTAAAAAAAATAAAAATAAAATTCTCATTATTAAAAAAATCAAAAATTTTTAAAAATTACTTAAATTTATTATTATTAAACATACAATAATTCATAAGCTTATTAAAATTAAATAAAAAGAATATAAATCCATAAAAAATTTATCCCACCAATTAATAAATTTGTTACATAAATATTTAAAAATATTATTATAAAAAATATAAAAAAAAATTAATAATTTATTAAATTAATTATTAAATAAAAATAAACCTATTCTATCAAATAAATAATTTAAAAAAGAAAACAATAAATGCATAAATCTATTATTATAAGCAATATAATTTTTAAATTAATTTATAAATCTTTTATTCAATTATCAACTTCTATTAATATTATTATATGATGAAACATTGGATCATTACTAGGCTTATGTTCAATTATTCAAGTAATTACAGGAGTATTTTTATCTATACATTATGCACAATCTGTTAATGAAGCATTCAATAACATTATAAATATCATACAAGACATAAATTATGGGTGAATTATACGAATTTTACATATAAATGGAGCATCAATATTTTTTATCTGTCTTTATCTTCATATAGGACGAAATATCTATTATCAATCCTTCAATTTAATTGAAACATGATTAGTTGGAGTAAAAATTTATTTACTAACAATAATAACAGCATTTCTAGGATATGTTTTATTTTGAGGTCAAATATATCATTTTGAGGAGCAACTGTTATTACAAATTTAATATCAGCAATTCCTTACATTAGAGCAAATTGAGTTGAATGATTCTGAGGGAGTTTTTCAGTAAATTTACCTATATTTAATCGATTTTATTCATTAGATTTTATTATATCTTTCGTAATTTTATTTTTAGTAATTATTCATCTTATATATCTTCAAAAATCAGGATCAACTAATCCCCTAGAATTAAATAGTAATTTAAATAAAATTATATTTCATAAATTTTTGTTAATTAAAGATTCAATCACATTTATTATTTTAATAATTTTAATTATTATTTTAACACTTCAAAATTCTTATAAACAAGAAGACCCAGATAATTTTATTTAAGCTAATCCTATAATTACTCCTATAAATATTAAACCTGAATGATATTTTTTATTTGCTTATGCAATTTTACGAGCTATTCCTAATAAATTAGGAGGAGTTATTGCTTTATTAATATCAATTTTAATTCTAATATTACTACCTATTTTATCAAATCCTAAATTTTTTAAAAATAAATTTAAACATTTTTAATAAATTATATTTTTAAATATAAGTGACTGCATTCTTTATATTAACTTGATTAGGTAGACAAGAAATTAAAACTCCTTATATTGAATTGGCAGAATTTTACGCAATTTTCTATTTTTTTTATTTTTTATCAGTTAATATAATTAATAAATTTTGATATATAATTTTATACAAAAAATAATTTATAAAATTTGTTAATAAGCCATAAGGTATATATTTTGAAAATATACTATAGAAATATTTTAATTTTCTATTAACTCAAACTTTAATTCTTTTTACATTAAATTTTTATACGCATAACAACCTCTATTACATTTTTAATATTTAATAAAATTTTTAAATAATAATAATAGAAGTAAATTTAAAAAAATTTTTTTTTTATTATTAATAAATTTTAATAAACATATAATTAAATTCTAAATTTAACGCACTGATCTGCCAAAATAATTTTATTTTATATGATAATTATAAAAATTAATAATATTTAAATTATCCTAAATATATAAACATTTAAAATTAACATAAATAATAAAATTTTTCTAGAAAAAGATAAAATATAATCTGAACAAAAATACATTAAATTATTATATTGTAAACGTGGCAATGAGCCCTGAATTAAGATTATTGAAATTCTAAAAACCATAACATAAAAACCATTTCTAATAAAAAATATTAAATTACCAAAACATATAATAACAAAAAATACTCCTGTAACTAAAATCATTATATATTCAGCTAAAAAAATAAATTCTTATGTTTTCATCATTAAAACCTGAAACCCACTCCGATTCCTCATCAATAAAATCAAAAGGTATACAATTTAATTTAACTACTATTCTAATAAATAAAATAATTACTGTTATAAAATTTACTAATCAAAAACCTAAAAATTTTTGAAATTTTGTATAATCTAACAATTGAAAACTTTCAACATAATTAAATATAATGAAAAAATTAAAAATTTTGAAATTTTATAAAACAAAGATTGAGAAATTCAACGTATACCTCCTAATATTGAATAATTTGAATTAGATGATCTTCCCATCAAAATAATATAAAAAAATAATCTAAAAAACATTATTATACATAATATAAATAAATTTATAGTATAAATATTAACATGCATTGGTAAACCAAGAATTAAAATTATAACTATAATAAATCCAATTATTGGTCTAATTAATTAAAAAAATAAATTAATTTTTAATAATTTAGACTTAAGATACTGTTCTTTATTATTACAACTTAATTAACTTGGAAGACAGACTTTTTCATCATTTATTATAAATTATTAACAAGACATAGTTAATAATTTATCCAACTTACAATTTTGCTTGAATATACAAATTTTATATAAGAGTTCGTACACGTCGCGCATTTATAACCGATTAATACAATTTGCGTACAGTAAACGAACTTTAACACGCTACGTTTATAATTCGTGGTACATTTGTAATATTCCGTGTGACAGTTACCACAAGTGATCGAAATTGTGTAACCATTTGTGCAATTTTTATTTACTTTTAAACTTTGAAGAATATACTTTAGTTTTACCTGTTAATCAAGTGACATTTATTTAATAACTAAGAAACCTTATTACACCGAAATCCTGCGACCATCCAATCGACGCATTCGATTCAAAGGTAATAGGGTCTGTGGATCATCGGCATTTAGCACAATTCATACCAAGACGAAATTTTTCCAGAGGTCACATTCATAACTTTCGAAGGTAGGTGCACCTCATCCATCTCAAACTTGCAAGTTATTGGCTCTTCTAGCCCAGATCCCTGGTAGAGTACCGGCTTAACGGACTGACCAAAAATATTGCAACGTAGTTCTAAACCGCGTAGAGTTTCTAAAATTAAAGGAAATTAACCGGGATAAGGAACGAATTTGTTTTTTTTTGTGTGGGGTTACTCGTTTAACTGCGGGGACGTCACATGATAAAAACTGGTGGCAGCAGTGGGATCGCCAACAGAAGAATTAGCTTGTCAAATTTATTTTTTCAATTTGCATTTTAAGAATCTTTAACTTTTGTTCCGTAACTTTAATTTGCAAAATTTAAAATGTCGCAAGAGCAAAGATGAATTAGACCAGATACTCCGGTCATACTTGGCAACATGGATTCAGCAATGCGTAAAAGGATGGAAGAAATTAGGAATATACAAGATTTACTTAGTAAAACGCAAGAAGAGACGCTTAAAAAACAAGAAGAACTTAGTAAACGGGAACTTGAGTTAGAACTTATAGAACGAGGACTCGCGTTAAAAAAGGAAGAAATCAGAAAATCCTTAGGTGATAATATGTCTGGTTTTCGAGGTTTTGAACGATCTGATCTTCCGGTAGACTCCTTTGTCCCGTTACCTTTTACTCCTAGTTCTTCGCGTCCAGGACGGAGAACTTTAACACCTGATTCCGATAGCGAAAGCGAATGGAAAAGAGAAATCGAAGATTTAAGGCGGTAGATTAGAAACATGAAAAGAATTGCTCCATTTGCTCCTCCATCCAATTTGTCACACTCTTCGTTAAATTTACGGGAATTTATAGAACATGTCCCGAAATTCAAAGGACAAAATATTCCTGTAACACAGTTGTCTAGGGCATGTCGACGTGCGCTCGAATCTTTGCCAGCAAATTATTCAACCGAGGTAGAAACATCTCTCACTAGGCTTCTCCTTTCCAATCTTAGTGGTCACGTGTATCTGGTAACCGAAAGTCTTAAAATCGGTAGAGTAGAACATCTTATAGAAAGACTGAAGTACGCGTTTCTGCCTTCTCGCGGATTGAACTACTACAGGGGACAGCTTGCTACAGAATTCATGAGACCGGACGAACATATGCTCGATTATTTTGGTCGAATGAAGGAACTCACCCAGTTTGTTCTAGACGAAACGACGAAAGATTCGGGGCTTGTAGAACGTGGGGTAGAGATAACAATTGAGAGAGAGGGATTAGATGCATTTATTAAAGGTATACCTCAAGATTATAAAACGGCATTAAGATTTGAGAATTATAGCAACTTTGACGAAATTTTAATTTGCCTTCTAAGAATAGACAAACAAATCAAGGAGGAAGATAGTAAATTAGGTACTTCAATGATTAAGAGTCGCGTCGCAAACATTAGACCAATTAACAAATCTATAAACTGTAATTATTGTAAAAAAGATGGGCATTCGGAGGACAATTGTTGGCAGAAGAAGGGTTACCCTTTCTCTTCTAAACCTGAGCAGAATTCTTCCAGCAAACCTACATCTCCTACTAAATCTAAGTCTCCTTCCAATAAGAAGATTCCAATTAAGAGATACCAGTACTGTAAAAAATGTGGACACCAAATTCTCGAATGTTAGAAGCTTAAATATAAAATCGAGAATCTTAACTCGGGCAACTTAAGGAGGGGTGCGGCGAAAGACGCCCGTTGCTCCCCAACTCCCAAGGAGCGTCCAAACAGTCCAGCTCAGAGACCAGGACCGTCGCGATCAGACAGGTAAAGTATAATCCAAGGTGAGAGTCTCCTTGTGTCCCAGGTTTCTCACCTCGACTTACTGATCACGTAGCACTTATGATTGACACTGGCGCCGAAATCAATTTGCTTAAAAGGAATTGTATTGAACCTTCAACAAAAATTGACAAGACGGACTTACTACAATTGACTGGAATCACTCTTGAAAAACAGAGCACACTAGGTACTTTAGTTATTCGCATATTCGGGGAAGACGTTTTATTTCATGTAGTCGACGAGAACTTCCGCATTCGCTTCGACGGTATCTTAGGGATGGATTTTTTAGGATCCAGATCTGCTATTATTAATAATACCCTCGGATGTTTGAATTTTAAGAATATGTCCGTACCCTTTTCAAGAAACGAAAGTGTTTGCATTATGTCACGTTCGTCTAAAATTTCTTACTGCTACGTTACAAACTTAAAAATTTTCCGTATAATATGACAGAAAGATAAATCGTTTATTGAATACTGGTTATATAATGATTAACATTGGATAACTCACCTTGTTATATAAAATCGTCACTAGGACGTGATACCTCCCCCCTTAAAGAAGAAGCACGAAAGAGTCTACTATTGAGTGCTTCGTAAAGCATCAAACCTATTAAAGACTTCATCTTCCAAAGTAAAACGTACGTGCTTACCGGGTGGATTTGTTTGGGAGGCGTTTGTCGCCTTGGACGGCTGGGCGTTGTCTTTCGTGTAGTTTTTATCTTCTGGCTGTCCTGCTGTTACTTCTTTAAGCTCTGCTGCTTCCACCTGTGGTTTCGTGCTTTTGCTGCCTTTTATATTTTTCAAGTGCAGGAGTAGGTTTGTTAGCGATGCCCAAATAGCACCAAGTAAATGTACGCTCCACCCGTAAACAGTATGGAGCGCATAACCACGCAGTACTGAGTCTATAATGAGATTTATAAATTTAAAAATTACAATTAGTCCTAAAATAGCCGCACTAACCGAACCAAACCTCAAGAGACCTGTCCACATACGTGAGGCGTCGTTTTCTGTCAGTTTTTCTAGTTCACCTTCACTCATTAAGTTAACAATGTCCAAACCGTTCCCCTGAATTTTATGGCCAGCTGCTCCTCTAGCAAAGTTGTTTATTATGGAGGGCTGCTCGACAGAGAACATCACATGGTCACGCAAGTTGTCCAAGTCTTTTTGCGAGTAAATTCCGCTCGTGGCGAGAGAACCTGCGTCGGTGTATTTCCATTCCATTTCTACCTCCGGTATTAACAAATGTGGTTCTCTAGAAAAAGTGGGTTTAGGTAAAAGCTGGTACCACGTTCCTTCTACAAAGTATTCCTGAGGTAGAAGAGGATTACAGGGTTCCTGCGTGCCTCCGTTTACTAAAATCCTAGATCATGGTCTTAGAAACATGCTGGAGTTCAGGTGAAGCACAGGTAATTCCCGGTAGCATTCCTCTGTGTGCCTAACTTTAACGGGTACTGGAGTACACTTGACGATGTGGGCTACCTCACCACCGACGACTTCCAAAAGTCCGGGTTTCTTCATAATGGTGCTGGCGAAGACGTCGGGAAGAACGTATGCTAAGGCAAGTGCGTTTTCAATGACTTGCTTTTCTAAGTTGCATCTCTGCTGGAGTACACTGGTGTAAAGTTTTTCTAATTGACTATGGTAATGTTATTCTACATACACGAATTTGGAATTTACGTAGGCAAATATATCAATGTTATTAGGTGTGATCGTTGCCTTTTTTGTAAACGGTTTTCCTTTTTGGGTTTCTAAAATGAACAACTTTGGATGTTCAGTCGTAATTAACGTGTAACCACGCAGATGATGTTCGTCCTTTCTAATCAACGCAAATACCGTTTCTCCCTCCATAACAGTGTACATAGTGGTTGAATGTTTATTCTCCGTTGTTGATGTAACTTTTGTCGCCAGACCTTCGTACAACGTTGTATGCTGATCGAATTTGCATGATGAAGAAGGAAACACCGTCCAAAAGACAGATCCGTTTTCGTCGATGAGGCAGGAACCTTCGGAAAAGGTGCAACTAATGTGACCTTTTAAAGAAATCAGGTTTTCCCTTATTTTTATTGCGCCAGTGTATGTTTTGATGTTTGTGCACATAGTACCCTGTACAATAACGCTGTCCCAAGTACCATCGGCATCAGAGTATTGAGTTCTAAGGCATTTGCCATCGGTTCCTATTGATCCAGCTAAAGTGATGCTCCGGTAATCCGTGGTATTAACCCTAAGGCCATTTACTTGCGTAAAAGAATTAAGAGCTAATGTTCCAGTGTTTATTATAGATCTGCTCACATCCGATGACACGTCGAGTAGATATATTCGACGCCCACCATGAACAGCAGAGATGTGTGAGCTCATACCGCAGTAATAAATTGTCCGATCTATTTCAATTCGGCACTGGTAAACTGTTGTTTCACTATAGTCTTTTAACTGCAACAGCTGAGCGTATGTGGTTGTCTTTGTCGGCGTTAGTGTGGGGAGTTTGCAATCACCTGCACCAAGGAGCGAGACGGTGGTAATGTTAGCGGCTGCTCCTCCGCAGTCATATCCAAGTAGTGCGGACGTCGTACAGATAAATGCGGCCACGATGATGGTGATTTTGATGAACATATTTCTTTGAAATGTTGATTCAAAATAAATTTTAATAAACAGTATTTTAATGCGAAATTATAGGAACTCGTCTCATGCTTGTTTAGCGTATCTTCGCATGTTTGATGATAGCGTTAAGTAAATCCAATAATAACCAACGATGCTTTAATAAGGATCGACGACATCTTAAACACTTTATTTTTAGACAATAATAGAAAAGTTGTTTTAGACAAAGTAGTAGTCATCGACTTTTTAGCAATAAGCAACGAGCCTGAGCTTTTCTTATTAAAACGCGATTAGTAACAAATTGTATTATGCTTCGGAACATATTATGACACTTCTGTAGAAGCTGCCGTAGTTTAGCACGGTTTAACTCAATTTTAATATCAAGAACGATTTTGTCGACAGTAGAAATGACAAGGTTTTAATCGTTTATGAAGTTCGAGAAAAATTAAGTGCTAAATAAATTTATATAGTTATGAGGTTACCTACTAGGTGGTTATTATAAAAAGAAAAATTAAAAATTAATTTAGTAGACAGCTTGAGAGGAGTTGAGATTCCTTTATGGTCGAGATTGACCGACTATTGTGTACAGAAGGTATCTTTAATGTGTTCGCAGTAGATGCTGGTTATAAACTGTCTATAAGAAGCTATGCATCTCCTTATGTAGTGTCTTTTAGAGTAGAGTGGGAGATTCCCCCACTGACACTATTTTTAACTGTATTAAAAACTATTCCAGCATGTATATTTAGTAAATATGTAGGTATTACAAACAGTAACAATTCTAACAGTATTATTTAATATTTGGAAAGAATAGGCTTATTTCCTACAGATTTTCACTTTATCTTTGTGAACAATTCTGGTCCTATTCTTGTAACTAATCTTTATATTATTGTTAGGAAGAACTTCTAGAATTTGGTGTGGGCCGGTGTATTGATTTCCTAATTTAGATGTTGGTTGCTTTAAAAGATAAACGCTCTGACCAACAATGAGGTTCTGACCAGGAGCCTTACGATCATAATAAACTTTGGATCTTATTCTCGCTCCAACCAAATTCTGTCTTGCTACTACTTGCGAACAACGTATTTTATGAACTAGATCCAGATAACATTTAAGATATGTGTTATCAAGATCTTCATCTGTATGTTCGTTTTCGGAGGGGATATTAGCTTGTTTACCGAAGACTAGCTCATGAGGAGTGAATCTCGTCCCCTAATACATGCTTGTATTATAAGAGAACATAGAATGTGTGAGCCATTCATCCCACTCTCGATTCTTTTTAATAAAATGTTTTAAATATTCGATCAAAACAATGGTTGATCGCTCTAAAGAACCATTTAATTGCGGATGGAATGCTGTAGTTCTAATCTGCTTGCATTTATACTGTCGTGCATTAGACTTTAAAAGAGAACTAGTGAAATTGGTCCCTTGGTCGGTAAGTATAATTTTTGGGGCACCAAATATATTAAAAAATTTGTGAACTATTCCATTCGCAATATCGACTGATGTTGCTGCTTTAAGAGGTACATCAGTAAAAAATTTAGTCAAGAGGTTCTGTATAGTAAGAATAAATTTGTTACCAGTTTTTGTTTCTTGTAATGAATTTGTTTTTTTTTGTGTGGGGTTACTCGTTTAACTGCGGGAACGTCACATACCCTTCGTAATTTTATTTTTAGTTATTATTCATCTAATATATCTTCATAAATTAGGATCAATTAATAATAATTTATTCAATAAATCGTAATTTAAAATAAATTGTATTTCATAAATTTTTTGTAATTAAAGATTCAATCACATTTATTATTTTAATAATTTCAATTATTATTTTAACACTTTAAAATCATTTTTATTTGCTTATGCAATTTTACGAGCTATTCCTAATTAATTATGAGGAGTAATTGCTTTACTAATAACAATTTTAATTATAATATTACTACCTTTCTTATCAAATCCTAAATCTTTGAAAATAAATTTTAACATATTTAATAAATTAAATATAAAATAAATTAAACTGTATACAAAAAAATAATTTATAAAATTGGTTAATAAGCTAGAAAGCATATATTTTGAAAATATACTATAGAAATATTTAAATTTTCTATACACTATAATTTTAATTCTGTACATTAAATTTTTTACGCATAACAACCTCAATTACATTTCTAATATTTATTAAAATTTTTAAATAATAATAATAATAATAACAATAAATAAAAAAAATTAATTTTTTATTATTATTTATAAATTTTCATAAATGTATAAATAAATTCTAAATTTAACGCACTAATCTGCCAAAATAATTTTATTTTAAATAGTAATTATAAAAATTATTATTATAATTAAATTATCTTAAATATATAAACTTTTAAAATTAACATAAAGATTAAAATTTTTATAGAAAAAGATAAAATATAATATCAACAAAAATACATTAAATTATCATATTGTAAACGTAGCAATGAGCCTTGAATTAAAATTAATAAAATTCTAAAAACCATAGAATAAAAAATATTTTTAATAACAAAATATTGAATTGTCAAAGAATATAATAACAAAAAATACTCCTGTAACTAAAATCATTATATATTCAGCAAAAAAAATAAATGTAAATCTAATTCTCATATATTCAACATTAAAACCTGAAACCCACTTCTATTCCCCTTCAATAAAATCAAAAAGTACACTTTTAATTTAGCTACTATGCTAATAAATAAAATAATAATTATTATAAAATTAACTATTCAAGAACTTGAATATTTTTGAAATTTTAAAAAATCTTCCAATTTATAACTTTCAACATTATTAAATATAATAAAAAACATTAAAAATATTGAAACTTCATTAGACAAAGATTGAGAAATTGAACATGAAAAAATATATCTCCTAATATTGAATTATTTAAATTAGATGATCATCTTCTTAACAAAATAATATAAACACCTAATCTTAAACACATTATTGTAGGAAATAGTTTTTTAACCCTACAGATACTCTAAATTACTCTTTATTCTGATATTGGCACTCTACTCTTTAAACTCTTACACTCGTCAATACTCTTTACACTCGTTAATACACTCGGTAATACACTCGTCAAACTCGTACTCCTCTATCCATTCTCTCACCTTATATCCTTTCTTCCTCTCGTCTTATACCAGTCAACGCGGGCCAAGCCCGGACTTTTTTTATCAACTGCTTCAAAATTTGATCTAAGGGTAAGTTGACGACGCTGAATCGAATGGTGCTAATTATAATAAAATCACCAACCGGCATCTTGGGGAAAAAGGGTAAAAAAGGGTAAAATATAGCCTTATCTTAGAATCTAGGCATTTAATCGAAAAAAGTTTCAAACAAAAGTTGTAGAGAATTAAAATATACATAAAAAATGTTCTATGAGTTATCTTCGTATTTTCAAAAATAAGCGAAAAAAATTGAAATGAAGATGGGAAAGTAATTGTAAGAGTGGGGAAGCAAGTCCCGCCTCTCCATCGGCTTTTACACACGAGCGAGCTAGTGTGCGTGCGAGCGTCCGTGTGCACTAATCCATAAACGAAGGATCTTCGGCAATCTCCGAGACTCTAGGTCTTGAATGGAAGTGCGAGTGAGAGAACAAACCGATATTTCTCCCCTTCTATTTGTTTAGGCGATAACGAGTATTTTTTGTCCTGGCCATCGACAGTTGAGCGTTCTGTATACGAGTGCGAGTGAGACAAGAAACCGATATTTCTCTTTTTATATTTTTTCTTTCGGTAGCAAGAATTTTACGTCTTGGCCATCGAGTGTCGAGCGTTCTGTATACGAGTGCGAGTAAGAAAGAAAACCGATATTTCTCTCTTTCTATTTTTTCATTCGGTAGACAGAATTTTACGTCTTGGCCATCGTACGTCGAGCGTTCTGTATATCTATATATATCGGCGTATAAGCGCGGCGTTTTTAAATCGAATCTTGATGCTTATGGCACGTAGTTTTTTTATTTATTGTCAAAAATAGTGAACCTTCAATAAAAGAAAAACAATAATTCATTTTAACAGAAACTATTATTATATAGTCGAAACGAAAAATAATGAATTAATTTTGTGTCTCGAAACATAAAATTAATTAGAATAATTAATTGATATTATTTTTTTCCTCACAAAAATTTATTTGTATATTTTTGTAAAATATAATGAAAATAGTAGTGTAAATAGTAAACAATTTTTGTATTTCTGAAATTGTAAGGAAATTAAATAGGTTTATTTTTCCCGGTGTCGTAGGTGATTTCTTATTAAAATGAAAATTATGTTTTACTCAAGGATGATTCGAACATTTAACGAAAATAAGAAGAGACAGTGTTTTTATGAAACACAAAATCTAATTATTTATCTAGATCGCTTCAAAAGGGTATTCGATTTCTTCATAGTCTTCCTGCTCATTTTCATCAAATTGCTCGAAATCAGAATCCTCGAGGTCCAGTTCTTCGACAATATCGAGGAATTCATTTCTAGCGATATCCTCGTCAACCTCGTGTCTTTTTTCTGCTGGAATCTCTGCTACATCCTGATCTGTGCTGATTGAAAAGTTGGAGCACGATTGTCCTCCACAGTATTTACACAGTTGAGTGCAAAGCAGCCCAGTTTTTCGGCAGCTGCACCGTAAAGACTTGCAGTCTCCCGTGCACGCACATTGTACCTAGACATAGACATGTAGTAAACATTTAAGAATTACTTATTATTATTAATTATTGATTAAGAATTTGCATGCGCATAGAATGTATATGATTTTTTGTACAGTTCATTTCAAATTCGCGAAACATTAATCGAACGGTAAAGACTTTAAAAATTCGTGAATTTTAGATTCTCCCTCATTTGTTATTATCACATTTACTGTCTCTTCATATATTTCTTTTGTTCTCTCTATTAGACCTTTCCTTATGCCTCTATCCTCCGTTGCCTCCCACAACTTCTCTCTTCTCATCTTGTCAAATGCTGCCTTCAGATC
>QUOG01000179.1:0-20493 GCA_010416905.1 Polistes dorsalis
TCGTTTTAGCAGTTTTCACTGTTATTATGTTGTATGTAACTCTGTCACTCGACCTAAAGTCCATTTTAGAGGAGGGGAGTTGTCTTCTCGGAGAGTTACCAATGTGCCTATACCTATGCCGTCCGGTATGCTCTTGTACCACTTCCTACGCACCGTCTGTTCGTTTAGGTATTCTTTATTACATCGAGTCCAAAAATGTTGTCACATTTGTTGCACCTGCTGCCAGTGCGATAGTCGGTCGCATGGTATGTCCCGGTAATCGTGATCTGGCAAACTTGTTAGCGAGTCACCTATTAGGAAATGACCAGGGGTGAGGTCACGCAGGTCGTTTGGATCATTAGAAAGAGAGGTCAAAGGACGAGAGTTAAGGATAGCCTCTATCTCGAGCACATAGGTTAAAAATACTTCGTACGTTAGTAACGTTTCCCGAATTACACGAATTAAATGATGTTTGATTGACTTCACTGCCGCTTCCCAGATCCCTCCAATGTGAGTTGATCGAGGAGGGATGAAGTGCCACTTTATAATTTTTCATTCGCTAACTTACGTGAAACGCGATCTTGTAATTCATTAGCGGTGTCTGTGAGGTTGTACGGTCGTGCTGGTTCTCACTTCCCTGTATCACTATCTTTCCGAATTTTGTTGTTTGTTACTAACAGTAACCTCTGATTTTTACTGCTAGCTGAAGCTATTTAATAGATTGACTTATGTGCGAATTACCTCTGCGTGATTCCGCCTAACGAATATGGACAACTGAGGCAACTAACTTGGAACGTATCGGTCCTCCCCCGCCACTTCTAAGGTCTGTCCAATCAAGGGCCCCGTTGTGACCTTGAAGTGGGGGTAGCTGACCAAATGCACCACTCTCCAAGTTCTAAAAATTAAGATCGGATACCGAACGCGATAGCTAGGTATCTATTGACACTCTTGTGTTTGTCGACAAAGAAAACCCAGTGATACTAAATAAATATTCCCTATCTACTGTAGATTGCTTTGTCCAGTATGTTTATATTTGTAAATGCTATCCGAATGTTCCTTTGATAAATTCTTTTAAGTGTTCCGACAATAACAGAACAGTGTCCACGAAGTTTGTTGCATTATCTGTGTATATATCCAAGCATTTTCCTTTGCGAGCCATAAATCTTGAAGCCATTTTGTTGGTAATGGTGCGGAGGAGTTATTATTGTTGGGTTTTTTGATTCACTCATCTTGCGCTTTTTTGAACCCTGTAGTTTGGTTGATTTAGCGGGAATCCAGTTTTGCGAATCTTCCGAGTCTTTACCTATCTCACTTTCTATACACGAGTTTCTATTATCTATTTTGATTATTCTCTTTTCTGTACGAGCAAGGTTAGAGGATTGTTTTGTTTCCATCGACGGTTGACCTATTTCGGTATTTTGAATAATGAATCTGTTTCCGTTATTGACGATTTTAAGAGGTGGGATATTGTTACTTTCCATGGTCAAAATTTTTGCCATAGGCTTGACCACGCGGTTACCCGCGTCGGTGCAGTGTTACCTCGCTAGTACACTGGTCGCTCACCCTTTTATCTGCGATGTAGACCTAACGTACGTTACACTGTATCTCAACGTAATTATTATTTAAATACTTATATTCTCGGGAGCGGTAGATAAACACGTCCGTATTTACTAACGATTGAACAAGGAATGTCTTGAAATTTAAATTAACCTCCTAACATATAAATAAAACGAAATTAAAAATGCATCCGAAAAATACTATTTAATCTGGCCCAACTGAACAATTATGTCGAAGCTTAAAAGCAGAACATTGTATTTTGAAATTTGCGTTTCTATATAACATTTAATCAGGTTAGTATATAATGGTAATGTATAATGATTAAACAAGTGAAATAAATAATTAATTAATTAAACCCTTGACATACAAATAAAATGCGCGTTACCAAATGTCTACGGACAAATTGTAAAGATGTATGGAGTTATAAAAAAAAAAAAAAAAAAAACTTTTACGATGTTTTTATGATTATGTACGCTACTCGATCCGAAATTCCTTTAAATTCAACAATGTTTTTCACTAATGATTTCTTAACTAAGAAGCCTATCCCTCTTTGACTCTCACTTTCATGTCCATTGTACAGTAGGGCATTTCCAGATGGTAGGATATTGAATTGTTCTCCTTTTCTTCTTGTTTCTGCAATTCCTAATATATCCCACTTGATTTTACTAGTTTCATTTTTAATGTCATATAGTTGTGAATCGCTCAAAAATGATCCGCAGTTGTATGTAGCTACCATTAATAACTTTTTGTTGTTTTCTTTTTCTTTTTTTGTAGTGTCTTTTCGCTCGATCTCTTATCACGCTTGGTCATTCCATATTGGCAGCCTGGTCGAACCCGGGTATTCTTAGCACCCTCTGTCTTCCGGATGCTTCGATCGCTGCCGTGATCAGTATTTAGAAAACCTCCGGGCAATGAGGGCCTGTGATTTTCTGCTTCATCCATGTTAAGGATTTTTTGGCCATAACTCGCCACGCTGGCCATACGGGTTAGCGAGTATAAAATTATAGGATATTAAAAAGGGAGAATGTGTGGGTTTGAAAGGTGAGTCAGGGATAAAACAATGATTTCACCAGTAGTGTCTTGGGAAATAAACCAAGGCTCGCGTGGGCAGGGACGCATAATTTATTAACGTATTCTTTTGGCTGTAGTAGTGTAGTGGCTATAGTAGCTACAGTTTGTGTATGTTTTTCACGTCGCCGATACCTACACTTTATCTTGACAGCGCTAACAAGTATGTTTACCTTTCTTTCTTTCTTTTTCCCTTCGTTCTTTTTCTTTGCTTTCTTATTTCTTTTTTTCGTTATTATGAAGTAAACTTAATAAATTTTTTTTCTATTTTTTCAATAATATTTTATAAATATTTTATAAGAAATATGATTTAAAAAAATGCATTTGCATTATAGGCAGTGCGAATTTATTTTTGGCTTACGATATAAAAAAAAATTAAAAAAAAAGAAAAATTTAATGTAAATTTTATTAAGAAAATTAGAAAGAATTATTGTTTTTGAAGTTATATTTCTTTTGGCGCGTTAGGGAAAATGTAACGGGGAGTGATTTTGTTCCGAGCGTCTGGAAAAACGACACCATGAAGTTTGTCGGTATTAACGACGCGCGGCAAAACGATTTCAAGTATACGGCATGAAGTTGTCTTCTTTTCTTCTTTCCCCCTTTTTTTCTCAAGCGGGTCACCCATCCAAATACTAATCGTACGCAGCGCTGCTTTACTTAAATGATCGAAGCGAGAACTAATGATGTAACCGCGCCATGACTGTTGACGCGTCAAGTAATTCGAAATATCTCTCTTATATTTAGTGTGGACTGCATATCTATATTATGATATTTTATTATTCTTTCTAATATATATAATATATCGATAATAAATTTAAATTAATAATAATAATAATAAATTTTTTTTTTGTTAAGTTATTTTTGAGGTTATTGAGGTTATGTTCGTTTTGGTACGGTAAAGAAGTATAACTTCTTACGTGCGTACATAAGTACACACACCAGTTTTTTTTTATTCAAGGTTCATTATTTTTGACAATAAATAAAGAAACAGCGTGCCATAAGCATCAAGATTCGATTTAAAAACGCCGCGCTTATACGCCGATATATATAGATATAAAGAAAACGCTTGACATTCGACGGCCAAAACGAAAAATGCTTGCTACCGAAAGAAAAAATCTTATACGCTCAACCTAACCATCGATGGCCAGGAAAAGAAATACTCGCTATCGCCTAAAAAAATAGAAGGGGAGAAATATCGGTTTCTTCTTTCAGTCGCACTTGCATTCAAGACCGAGAATCTCAAAGATTGCCGAAGATCCTTCGTTTATGATTTAGTTCACACGGACGCTCGCAGGCACACTAGCCCGCTCGCGTGTAAATGCCGACTGAGAGGCGGGAATTGCTTCCCCACTCTTACAATTATTTTCACCATATTTTTTCCAATATTTTTCGCTTATTTTTTCAGATACGAAGATAACTCTTAGAACATTTTTTATGTATTTTTTAGTTCTCTACAACTTTTGTTTAAAATTTTTTTCGATTTAATGCCCACATTCTAAGATAAGGCCATTTTTTCCTTTTTTACCCTTTTTCTCAAAAACTTGGGATCCTATTGCAAAAAAATTAGCACCATTCGATTCAACGTCGTCGACTTACCCTAAGATCAAAGAATCAGGAAAACATCTAAAATTCAGAAATTGGACCCATAATTGAGTTGTCTAAGAAGACAACTTCTTGCCATATACTTTTTTTTCTTTTTTTTTTTATTATAATTATATGAATTTACAATCAATTCTCAGCGAGATTTATGCTTGATATAAGATGACGTGATACATTGACATGAACTGTAAGTATAGAAAACATTTCAATGAAGAGCGTAAATATATGTAACTTTTACTAATTAACGTCGTTAGATGTTAAGTGAATCTTATTGCAAGATCCGAAGAGTAGAATCTTTTCAACCTACGAGTTAGATTCGAGATTTCCAGCAAATTATTTGCTAGTGGATTCGGGTGTTTAGATAAACGAATGTTGTAGCGTTCGATGAAGTTTGCAATTTCTTCTTTTACTGTGGGCATCCTTAGATCTTTATGGATTCTTTCATTGCTTATGTACCAGGGGGCATTGCAGATGCAACGCAGGATTTTTGATTGGAATCTCTGTAAGATTTCTATATTTGAGTTACCAGCAGTACCCCAAAGTTGGATTCCATAGGTCCATACCAGTTTTAGGATTGCTTTATAGATAGCAAGCTTGCTCTCGAGACTTAACTTAGATTTTCTCCCAATTAGCCAATACATATCTCTTACTTTTCCCTTCAAGTAGTTTATTTTTGATTGGATATGTCGTTTCCACGTCAATCTTTTATCCAGTATCATTCCCAAGTATTTAGTCGAATCTTTCATTGGTATTTCTGTCCCATTAATGGCCACTAGAGGACATGTTCGCTTACGCAGTGTAAATGTTACATGCGCCGATTTATTTTAGTTTATATTTATGTGCCACTTTTGGCACCATCTTTCTAGAATATGTAGGTGAGGTTGTAAGATATCAGTCGCAATTTGAGGATTGCTGTCAGATCCTAACAGAGCTGTATCGTCCGCAAATGTAGCTGTAGTTATCTCGTCAGAGGTTGGTAAATCTGCTGTGTAGATTGCGTACAGTAAAGGCCCTAGTACACTGCCTTGCGGAACACCGGATGAGATAGGATAGGCTGTGGTGAGTTGGTTTTGATATTTTACTATAAATTCCCTATTTGTGAGATAGGACTTGAGAATCAGATAAAAAGGATATGATAGTATTTTTTTTAGTTTGTAAAGCAGTCCCGTGTGCCACACTTTGTCGAAGGCTTGCCTAATGTCCAGGAATACCGCTGAACAGTATTTTTTCCGTTCTAGATCTTGTGAAATCTTTCTAGTTATGCGTTGATTTTGCTAAATTGTTGCATGGTGCTTTCGAAATCCGAACTGATGATCAGGGAGTACTTTAGAGTCCATCTCAGCGTGGAGGCGAATAATTAGCATTTTTTCAAATAGCTTAGACAGAGCGGATAAAAGACTAATTGGTCGGTATGACGTAACTTCACTTGCTGCTTTTCCTGGTTTATGAATGAGCGTTATCACAGCTGTTTTCCAGTTGGTAGGAAAGTATCCTAGACGTATAATGGCATTAAATATGGAAACTATTGATGCGATTCCTTTCTTCAGCAAATTTTTAATCATCTTCCCACTGATTAGATCAAGTCCTGGTGCCTTTCTTGGATTGATGTAAGCTGCGATTGCCTCTTTGACCTCTGTCGAGGTAAAAGGTCTGATTTGTGGTGACAGTTGAAAAGGCGAGTAGAAAAAACTCTTGATCTCTTCTTCTTCGTTAAATGCAGAAGATGAGGAAGATTTGAATACCTCAGCCAGATGAAGGGCAAAGAGATTCGCTTTATCTATCGGTCTTCTGGCCCATCCACCTTGTGGTTGTCGAATCGGCGGAATGTCTTGTATTGGACGTGTGAATCGCCTGGTTGCTTTCCCAAGTGAATTATTACTGTTAGCTGTAGGATTTAATTTTGTTAGGAAGGTCTATAGGCCTTCATTTTTAAAGTTCGTGAGAATTTTTCTTAGAATCCTCGTTGCTTTATTTAATTTCTGTTTGTCATCCGGTAATCTGCTATTTTGCCAGATTCTCCTCAGCTTTCGTTTTTCTTGGATTTTTCTTATAATGTATTCAGGACTAGCTTCAAGGACTTGCTTTTAGGACTAGGTGTAGAAGCTCGAGCTGCATTTATTATATTATTTGTTAGGTAATTTATCGCAACGTCTACATCGTCGGTCTTTACCAATGGTTTTACGGCTGTAGCAGCAGTACTAAATGTCTCCCGAAAATGATCCCAGTTTGTAAATTTTTTGCATATTGAGCATGGGGGGCTATTCTCAACAATTGTAGTGTTTATTGTTGCTATGATTTAAGAATGGTCAGAAGAAAGGTCAGGTGTAGAGCATACCTGTATATATCTAGGAGATATATTTTTAAGTATGCAAAAATCGAGCAAATCTGGAATTTTGTTGACATCTGTTGGAAAATACGTTGGTTCTCTAGAACTAATAATCGTTGCCTTATTTGCTTCAGTACTTTTTAAAAGAGTTCTCCCCCTTGGGTTTACAATTCTACTGCCCTAATGGTTATTTTTAGCATTAAAATCGCCTCCTGCCATATATTTAGTACCCAGACTTTCCAAGAAATGATCGAATTCTGCTTTTTAGATATTGCGTTTAGGAGGGCAGTAGATTGCCGAGATAGTTAGTGGGCTATGCCAGTCGTAAATCATAACATTTGTTGCCTGAAGATAATCTTTTTTATAGGGTGCAAGTTCGTAATGTTTCAGACTAGATTTAATTATAATCGCTGTACCTCCATGTGCTTTTCCACTTTGATGATTCGTGCAGTAAACCTTAAAGCCAAAAATTTTGAAATAAGTTTTGTCAGTAAAGTGTGTCTCAGATACCAACATTATTTGAATATCCTGATGTTTCAAGAAAGCTTCCAACTCAACTTTTCGTTGCATTAGACCGTTGGCATTCCAAACCGCGATACGTAGACTCTTCATTATTTGCCGATACTTGACAATTTACTTACGATAACTGTTAATAATGAGATGAGGTTATTTATTTGCTCAGAATGTTTTCGATAAGTTTTTCCAATTTCCTCAGACTTTCGGAAGATTCTGTAAAATTGCTTGTAGTTTCGTTATTGGATGTCTCCAGGTTTGGATTATTTGACAGGTGATTATTTCCCTTCGTTGCTTGTAGGTTGGTCTGTATATAGTTATACATGTATATAGTTGGTCTGTGAATAGAGTTATACCATTTAAGTTGAAGAAAAAGAATTTTAACTATGTGTAAACTACTTCTGAAACTTTAAACGCGTTTTTTTAAAAACTGTAACCGTGAACTCGAATTAGAACTTAGGGAACGAAGACTCGCGTTGAAAGAGGAGGAGATCAGAAGATCCTTAGACGATAATATGCCAGGTTTTCGTGGTTTCGAACGTTCTGATCCTCCGGTGGACTCCTTCGTCCCTTTACCTTTTACCCCTGGTTCTCCGCGTCCAGTTTCTCCGCGTGTAATTTCTCCAGCGCCAGCTCCAAGACGGAGAACGCTAACACCTGATTTTGATAGTGAAGGCGAATTGAGAAGAGAGATCGAAGATTTAAGGCGCGAAATTAGAAATATGAAAAGAATTGCTCCCTTCGCTCCCCCTTCCTATTTGTCAAATTCCTCTTTAAAATTACTACTCTTTAAAATATATAGAACATGTCCCGAAGTTCGACGGACACAATATCCCCGTAACGCAGTTTTCTAGGGTGTGTCGACGCGCGCTCGATTCATTGCTAGCAGGTTATTCACCAGAGGTAGAAGCGTCCCTCACTAGGCTACTCCTTTCGAAACTTAGTGGTCATGCGTATCTAGTAACAGAAAGCCTTAAAATCGATAGAGTAAAATACCTTATAGAGAGACTAAAAGACGCATTCCTTCCTTCCCGCGGATCAAATTACTATAGAGGACAGCTCTCTACTGAATTCATGAAACCGGGCGAACACGCGCTCGATTATTTTGGTCGGGTGAGGGAACTCACTCAGTCGGTTCTAGATGAAACGGCGAAAAAGTCGGGACGTTTAGAACGCGAGATGGAAATAACAATCGAGAAAGAAGGATTAGACGCATTTATTAAGGGTCTGTCTCGGGACTATAAAACAGCATTGAGATTTGAGAGATATAACAACTTTGACGAAGTCTTAATCTGCCTCCTCAAAATAGACAAACAGATCAAGGAGGAAGATGGTAAGTTAGGTACTTCGATAATTAAGAGCCGCGTCGCGAACGTCAGACCAATTAAAAATTCTATTAACTTTAACTATTGTAAAAGAGATTGGCATTTGGAAAGCAATTGTTGGCAAAAGAAAGGTTTCCCTTTCCCTTCCAAATCTGAGCAAAAATCTCCTAGCCAGCCTGGATCCCCTACCAAATTTAGGTCTCCTTCTAAGAAAAAGACTCCTATAAAGAAATGCCAGTACTGTAAAAAATGTGGACACTAAATTCTCTAATGCAAAAAGCTTAAATATAAAATCGAGAATCTTAACTCGGGAAACTTAAGGAGGGGTGCGGCGAAAGACACCCGTCGCTCCCCAACTCCCAAGGAGCGTCAAAACAGTCCAGCTCAGAGACCAGGATCGTCTCGATCAGACAGTTAAAGTATAATCCAAGGTGAGAGTTTCCTTGTGTCACAGGTTTCTCACCTCGACTGGCTAGACACGTAACACTTATGATTGACACTGGCGCTGAAATCAATTTGCTTAAAAGGAATTGTATTGAACCTTCAACAAAAATTGACAAGACGGACTTACTACAATTGACAGGAATCACTCTTGAAAAACAGAGCACACTAGGTACTTTAGTTATTCACATATTCGGGGAAGACGTTTTATTTCATGTAGTCGACGAGAACTTCCCCATTCACTTCGACGGTATCTTAGGGATGGATTTTTTAGGATCCAGATCTGCTATTATTAATAATACCCTCGGATGTTTGAATTTTAAGAATATGTCCGTACCCTTTTCAAGAAACGAAAGTGTTTGCATTCCGTCACATTCGTCCAAAATTTTCTACTGCTACGTTAAAAATTCAAAAATTTCAGAAGGTTACATGCCCCGCTTACAGCTTCCAGCTGGTATTTATGCTTGCGAGGCTTTAATAAAAATAATAATGGAAAAGAATTTTTCAAGATTTCAAACACTACATCGGAACCATATGTAAGTTTGGGGATAAATCCAAACTGTAAGGCGACTCGCTAGAGGGAGCTGCTTGACACTCAGACCAAGCTCAAGTCGCCTGGCCGTGGCACTTGAGGGTCGTAACTACGTGAGACGAGAAGTAAACTCGTAGAGATATTTTTGTTATAATCTATGTGTATTGATTTAAATTATATTCGTTGTAATCATAATAAAAGAAAGCTGTACATATTGTTGATTCAGTTTCAACTTAGCATCAACCGTTGTACTAATTATTCAACCGTAGTTACCATCATTACCAAGACAAAGAAATTGTCTTATGCATATATGTTTGAAATCCCGCATGTGGAACTTTCGGATTTTAAAGAAGATACCCTTCTAAATTCAGGATCTAATATTAGTAATAAAACTAACGATCCTGACACGTCCGAGGTCCTATCCTTTATCCATACAATTTTCACCGAAAAGAATGGAGAAGAGATTCCCAAATTAAATACTCTTGAGGCCAAACCTTCCCTTACCTCCTCTCGAGCCGAATCCGTCAAGGCTCTTCTCCGCCTCGATCACTTGAATTTAGAAGAGGCACGGTCTGTTTGCAAATTAATAAAAGACAATGCAGACATTTTCCATTTACCGGGCGAACCTCTCGGATGTACTGACATATTAATGCACAAAATCATTACGAGCGACAATGTTCTTGTTCATACCAAACAGTACAGATTTCCTCCGGTTCACAAGGAAGAAGTAAAGAAACAGACTTCGGAATTGCTTAAAGATGGTATAATTAAACCTTCTCTTCCGCCATATAACTCCCCGATATGGATCGTACCAAAAAAATCGGATTCAAAGGGTAATCTCAAATGGCGAATGGTAATAGATTACCGCAACTTAAATGAGAAGACCATTGGGGACGCTTACCCAATTCCAAACATAACCGAAATCTTAGATCAGCTCAGGGCAGCAAAATATTTTTCAATATTTGATTTAAAGTCAGGTTTTCACCAAATTAAAATGCATCCAGATGACCGTGATAAGACAGCTTTTTCAACACCACACGGTCACTTTGAATTTAATAGGATGCCATTTGGCCTTAAAAACGCACCTGCAACCTTTCAGAGGTTAATGGACCATGTTCTTACGGGGTTGCAGGGTGATGAAATGTTTGTCTATTTAGACGACGTGGTCATTTATTCTAGATCGCTCTCCGAGCACGAGGTGAAATTCGGTAAACTCGCGCAAAAGCTACGTAAAGCCAATTTAAAACTACAGCCTGATAAGTGCGAATTTCTAAGACGGGAAGTAACTTATCTAGGCCATATAATAAGTGGAGACGGCGTAAAGCCAGATCCAAAGAAAGTGATAGCAGTAAAAGAATTTCCTCGACCAAGAAACGTTAAGTCAATTAGACAGTTCTTGGGTCTTGCCGGCTATTAAAGGAGATTCATACCTGCCTTTTTCAAATTATCAAAACCACTTTTGGACTTATTAAAAAAGGACGTTCCATTTGAATGGGGACGAACTCAAGAAAATAGTTTTTGTTTATTGCGCGACACACTTTGCAAAGAACCAATTTTGGCTTTTCCAAATTTCGAATTACCTTTCAATGTTACCACCGATGCTTCCAGATACGCAATCGGTGCAGTTTTAAGCCATGGTCCAATCGGTAAAGACTTACCAATTTCATACTTCTCTCGAACATTAAACAAAGCAGAAATTAATTACTCCACCATAAAGCGGGAATTGCTAGCCATTGTTTACGCAGTAAACTATTTCCGCCCCTATTTGTACGGTAGAGAATTCACATTGGTAACCGACCATCGACCTCTGGTATGGCTTAAATCGGTCAAAGACCCCACTTCACGACTCGTAAAGTGGAGTCTCAAATTGGCAGACTATAATTAAAAAATTGTCTATCGACCTGGTTCTTCTAATGCAAACGCGGACGCTCTATCAAGAAATCCCTCGGAAGTTAGCAAGGTGCTACCCGTAGGTGCGAATAACTCTAGCGACCGCCAAATACAATTTGAAACCAAGGACAGTCCACCGGCAACCTATATACTCTCAACATATAAATTTTAATTACCTCTTCTTAAATATTTTATACTTATACATTTTGTGCTTGAAAGTCTCTCTTCCAATACAACAACTTCTTGTTAAAGACAAGTCTTTTTCAAGATACTCTTCTTTATTATTACTAAATTAACTTGGAAGACAAACTTTTTCATCAGTTATTTTAAATTATTAACTAATAGTTAATAATTTACCCGACTCACAATTTTGCTTAATTGTACAAATATTATATAAGAGTACGTTCTTGCATCTTTATAATATTGCGTTTAGTTAATGTTTGTTCTACGACGCGTTGTTTTCTTTCTAACATTGTGAACATAAATTGTGTAAACTTGGTGTATAATTTGGATATCAACTGTTATTTTAGAATATATTTTGTTTTACCAAATATCGTGTGTTGTGATTTGGAATTGAACTCCTGTTGGCCGAAGTCCTCAATTGTTATCAGGGAAGCTAATCCAAATTGCTGACGGAAACAACATCTCTTTGATCCTTCAACATCTATCAAACATCTTCAACATCCATCAAACATCAGCAGCACCAAGGTAAGTAAAAGATTCTACTTATTTTGGGTTTGAGGCTCCTCTTGCCCAGATCCCGAGTAAAGTCAGGCTCAACGGATTGACTCAAAACAGGGCACTCTTCCTAACCTAGTAAATTCTGAGAAAGATTGACCGGGGAAAAGGAAGATTAGAATTTGTTCTTGCTGATCTTGACAACCCCATCTGGGACATCACAGGAAGTCAAAACTGGATATATATAGTTATATATATATATATAATATCTTCTTCTTCTTCTTCATTCTTTAGTTTAGGCAAATTGCCTGTTTCGTAACGACATTTTTCTGCCTATTGCACTGTTAAATTGTCGCACCATCGTTTTCGTGGGCGCCCCGTGCTTCTGCGGCCAACCGGTGACTTAACCCGTGCAATTCTGACAATTCTTCCGTTGTCCATTCTGTTGATATGTTCTTTCCGTTCTTTTTTTCTTTTTAGTATCCATTCGTTAATGTTTTCCACTTTGCATGTTCTTCTTAAATCTTCACTTCTTTCTCGATCACAGTAGTGTTTTTCCAGTTATTCTGCGAAGAACTCTCATTTCGGTTGTATCTAGTAGCTGTTTTGTTTTTGTCGTGTCTGGTCGAGTTTCTGCGGTATGTGACATAATAGGTCTTACCATTGCCTTGTAGATTCTTGCTTTGGTCTCTATGTCCATGTTTTTGTTTCGCCATATTGTGTCATTCAAACAACCCGCTATTCTGGATGCCTTCATTTTCTGTTCTCTTTCCTCTGCTTCAACATCACCATACCCAGAGATTTCTATTCCTAGGTACTTAAATCTCTTTTCCTGCTGAATAACCTTCTCTTCAATTTCCAGTTTGCATCTTAACGGTGTCTTTGATGTTGTCATGCATTTAGTTTTCTGGGCCGATATTTTCATATTGAATGATTTGGCTATGCAGTTAAATCGGTGTAGTAGACGTTGTAGATCATCCTCATTTTCGGCCACTAATACAGCGACATCAGCATAGCATAGGATAGTTATTTCTTCGTTGCCCATTTTATATCCTTTTAGCAGTCTTACATTTCTTATTATTTCGTCCATAATGATGTTAAAAAGCAGGGGACTTAAGGAATCCCCTTGTCGGATACCACGACCTGCATCAATTGGTTCAGTCAAGGCACCATTTATCTTTGCTTGGATCTTATTGTTTCTATAGATGTCCTCTATGGTCTTGATAAGATTATTCGGAATTTGTCGGTTATAGAGGAGGTGTATAACATCCTTTAGCTGCACACGATCGAATGCCTTTTCCAGATCAATGAAATACACATATGCTGGTCTGTTGTATTCAATTGATTTTTCTGTTATCTGTCTTATGATGAAAACCGCGTCTGTGCACAATCTGCCTGATCTGAATCCCTGTTGTTCGTCTTCTAGATTCGTTAAGCTGTTAATTTTATTCGTTATAATCTTTGTTGTTAGTTTCAATGAAGTGCTTAGAAGATTTATTCCTCTGTAATTTGAAGGTAGTTTTTTGTCTCCTTTTTTTAAACATGACTATAGTTGTGCTAGTTCGCCATTCCTCAGGTATTTTGTTTTGGTCTAGTATTTTTTGTATTAGGAATGTCAATTGCTGTGTGAGACGTTGGCCACCATATTTTAGTAGTTCGTTTGGAATGCCATCTTGCCCTGGGCTCTTCCTATTCTTTAGTTTTCGAATAGCTGTTTCTACATCACTGGACTCAATTTGTATATCGTTTTTGGTTATTATTTCTGGTGTATTTAGTTCCACTTGAGGTTCTTCTGATTTATAAAGTTCTGTTAGGTATTTAATCCAGTTTTCTTTTGTGATCTGATTTGTTTCGATCATTTCGTTGACCTCCTTCCTTTGGTTTCTAATAAATTGCCAGATTTGCTTTTGGAGTCCATAGAAGTCACTCTCCATTCTCTTCGAAAAAATCTCCCAATGGTGTTGTTTTGTTTGCCTTACTAATGTCGCTGTTTGATTCCGGATTGGTCTATACCTTTCGTATGATTCAGGTGTTCGTAATGCTCTATAGTTAAATTATGCTATTTTTTTTTTTTGGATATTTCCTTTATCTCTGGGCGGAACCAAGGAGTTTTGATCATTCTAGCCCGGTTTTTTACATTTCGTGTTCCCAGGGCTTCATATGCAGCTTCTAAAATGTTAGTTTTTAGTTTCTTCCAGGCCGTGTTTGTATTATCTTCTTCTTTTATTGGGTTTATTTCGATTTTTTCCTTTAATCTGTTCTCATATAGTTGTTTGGTTGGCGAGTTCCATAGTGACTCGATGTTTATTTTCAATTCTTGAGTTGCTCGGGCAAGATTTCTTTGTTGTTTAAACTTCATTCTTATTTTTGCTAATAGCAGGCTATGATCGCTTCCTACATTCGCGGAATTTAACGTCCTGATATCTAATATTTGGTTTGGTTGGGCGTGTCTGTTGGTAACAATATAATCAATTGTAGACCTGAAGCCTCTGGTGTTGCTGTATGTAAATTTATAGTGTTCCTTATGATTGTAAAAAGTATTATTAATCCTTAGCTCGCTAAATGTGCATAACTGTGTCATTAGTTCTCCATTATCATTTAACACGTTTTCGTTGAACCTTTGTTTTATTCCAGGTATTATTTCGTTTCCGATGCGGGCGTTAAAATTTCCAAGGATTATCATTTGTTGGTTACTTGGTAATGATCCGACTATATTTTGTAGTTGGTCGTAGAAGGCTTCTCTTTCTTCTTTCGGTTTATTATCTTCGGGTGCATAAATTGACACTATATTTAATTTCTGGTCTTCCGCTTTCATTTTTACCACCAGTATCCGTGAAGATATGTAGTTGCATTCTTGTATGTTATTTTGATACTTCTTAGACACTGCAATGGCTACCCCTTCCTTTGCCCTGATTTGTTTTTCGACTCCACTATAGATCACTAGGTAGTCGTCGTACTGTATTTGTCCTTTGCCTTTCTTTTTGGTTTCTTGTAAGGCGCATATATCAATATTATTATCTTTCAGTTCTTTCAGGGTTTCTTGATTTTTATTATTAAATGATTTAATGTTCCAGGTAGCCAGACGCATTATGTGTTCTTTCTTCCAATTCTTTGTCCTTTTCCTTGCATGGGTCGTCATCTGTGAATCCGTCCTATTCCGAGGCAATGTTTCGTTTCTATGAGCTAAATTTTATTTTTTACGTTGGGTAGGGAGCTAGCCTGATCCAACAACCTTCCTCCTTTTCCCGGGCTTAGGACCGGCAACATGATCGTTGATCTCGATTATGCAGGCGGAGTTTTAGAGTTTAGTTAGGCGGAGTTTAGAGAAAGTTATTTAAAGAAATTCATTTTCACTGAAATTGTGTCAATGATTCTACTCCCATAAGCTTAAGAATTGTTTAAGTAGAAAAAGAGGTAGAGACTTGGACTCGTGGGAATAAATAATCCGTTATAAAAATTATTAAATAATTATCACTGTCATAAAATTATAATTTTATGTCAAGTACTGGTAATTTTTTTCTTTTTTTCTCTTATGCATGAATTACTTTCTGTAGTAAGGGCCAATTTGTGGCATTGTATACTTAAATACTACAAATTTAGTGTAACTAAGGGAGAGAGAATATTTTCACCTTTCCTCTTCTCTTTCCTCCCCCTTCCAGCATTGAATAAAGATTCCAAATAAAATTCAAATTAATTTACAGAGTTACTGATATAAGTTAATTTCCTTAAAGAAATTGATTTATTGTAATTATTTCATCGCTCAAAATACAGACTTAATAATTACTATCGGTTTCACTAAATACAGGATATGGATTTAATAACTAATCAAAAACTGGATTTATAGGGTATTTGTTCTTATAGGTTGATTACATTTTACTGACTAGCTGACTTTGATTCTTACCGATCCTTTTTAACTACATGACGTTAGAATTTACTGAAGATGACTCGTAATTATTATTGGGTACAGTAATTAACACTCATAACTCCGATTGGTTAGGAGCCTTATTGCGTTACGAGAAATTTCAGACTGATATAAGATTTGAAATATCTGGAATGCGCTTTTATGACTAAAAGTGTTGTAGCTTTTGTGAATTGTTTGTCCTTAGGAATGCTGTATATATATATATATTCGTGTAGTCATGTAAGGATCTTCAATTTTTTTTACTGTGCACGGACATATGCACGCGTTTTCTCAAACTGCTTGCTAATAAAATTTTACTCTTTCAAGCCTCCATGTTGTAAGGACAGAGTAAAAGACAGGAGTTCGTTTACTATTAACGATGTATTCTATTATTTTGTTACAACATAGATCAGCGTGGCGATTGGTTTCTGTTGCGAATTCTGTTCTTCTCACAGCTTAATTTACTACCCTGATTTATTCCTAGATTCTGTTAAATTATAGCCTGTTTTTCGATAATTTTTGGAATTCCTTCGCTTCGATAGTTCTTGTGAACTTAATATATAACGGAGGGATAGTTATCTCTGAAGTAAACATGGCAAACGCTTAATAAAATAAGGTAATTCTGTAAGCATTTAGTTTAAAGGGGAAGGGGGTTCTCTTTATTTCTTTGCTATACCATTATGAGAGGACCATAAAAGTAACCCCTCCGATTTTTTTTTCAAACCTTGCACATTTGTTGTAGTTTATGAGAATATTTATTGTATTTACAAAAAATAGATATTCAAGCGTTTTCGAAAAAACGAATAGAAATTTCGCAAAAATGATCCTCGTGTCTCTGATGCGTTAGATCGATTCCTCGATAGGGAAGATATTTTTTTCTGGTCTTTTTTAATTTTTCTTTTTTTTTTCTTTTTTTTTATATATATATATATATTATATTATATTATATTATAAAGTATTCAAGTTCAACTGATTTTATTTTTTTTAATTTTTCTAGAGGAAGTTATATTAATTTTGTAGGGAATATAATAAAAAGGTGAATTTTTATTAAAAAGCATGTGAAGTTTCCTCGTTTTGCCAACGTAATTATTTTTTTATTATATTGAGAAATCAACATTTCTCTTGATTTCTTCTTTTCATAATGTAGAGAATTCTTTCGCTGCAATAAATTTTTTTTTAATGATTGTTTATCGATATTTAATAACGAATTCGGCTACTCTTGTGCTTGTTTGGTCCCATGATTCTTATAGCCTTATTATTTTTCTTGTTGTCGTATAATATACTGTACAATAATAAAAACCAAAACTAAAAAGAGACTAGAAAAAAAATATTTTCCCTGTCGAGGAATCGATCCGGTAACATCAGAGACACGAGTCCATTTTTGCGAAATTTATACCCTCATTCTTTCGAAAACGGTTGATTATCTAATTTTCTTAAAAAGTATAACGAATATTCTCATGGACTACTACAAGTATGCAAAGTTTGAAAAAAATCGGAGAGAAGTCAATCTGACGGTCCCCTTATTAGTTTCTTATTAAGTGGTTACATTAACGCCTTCAAGGTTGAATGGTTGAAAGAATTAACAAAGAGTATACCTTCTAGGGGTGAAGTCCGGACGATTTCAAATCCACGAATTTCTGAGTCTGCGCCTATGGGTATGAGAACTGATCCCTTGTCGAATAGTTCATATTTCCTAAGAAAGATAATAAATACGAAAACTCTAGAATATTTACTGAATTATAACAATGCGTACCTTTTATTTGTGAACGATACGGCATGATTCTAGGATTTGTTTGTTTTGTTATCGGTTTCTTTAGTTCAAGTAATAAAATTATACCGGGTTACCAGATATAAGCCTTCGGCGAGGAAAATCTCGAGCATTGCAGGTAAAAATAAGAAAGAAAGGCCTAGGACGTAACAATATAGCCCAGTGAAGTTTAGATTTAGATAAAAATAAAAACCGATCTAGAACGTTACAAGAGATATAATTTTCCTAGTAAAAATAAATTCTTCATTTTGCCTTACTTTATTATTTATCCTATTCAGGAATGCTGACATATATGTGTACGTTTATATATTACTTTTTAAATTACCGTTCAAGTGACGTATTTGTTTTTTTATTTTTTTTTTTAATAATTGAATTTCTGTCAAATGAAAATTTATAATACGTAACCAAAAAAAAAAAAATGAGATATAAATAAATAAATATAGAAGTAAAAAATTTGTCGCGATGTACAATGATAGGTTCAATTATCACAACTGAAGTCGCGTCTTAGCATTCGAAGTGTACGGACGTTCAGAGTGTAGTTCCGCGTGTTTATAACTTTATTGTTTACATTTTACGTATAACGAATAAATTCGTTACCTGGTTGTTTAATTTTCAAATTTTTAACAAATCGGTCACCAGCTCATGGCAATAAACCTTTCGCATATCCTTGACCGGGATATGTAAACATCATCCACATTTCCATCATGGCAAAAGGTTACTACTATTAGGCGTGAGCATACCTCTAGTAGCAATAAAAGAGCAAGAATAGATGATGATAACAACAATGTTCCTCGAAGTAATGGAATACCCGAAACCGTTAACAGATTCTCGGTCTTAACTTCAAGTGTAGGCACAGATTGCGTTATGCCGCAAAACGAACAAGTTCAGAAAATACCACTACCTCCTCCAATTTACATAGATGACGTCCTTGACATTCAATCTTTAACTAAATGTCTAAATAATGTAGTTAAAAAAGATAATTACACCTATAAAATTAGTAATAATCAGGTTCGTATATTACCAGCAGATGCGGACTCCTACAGAATAATTACTAAAACCTTAAAATCAATAAATGCTAGCTTTCACACATTTCAATTAAAACAAGAACGATCGTTTAGAGTTGTGCTACGTAACGTACATCACTCTGCTGATTTGAACGAACTGAAAGACGAACTAATGGAGCTGGGTCACGAAGTTGTAAACATCAGTAATATTTATCACAGAGCTACACACAACCCACTATCCATGTTCTTTATTGACCTTAAACAAAAACCTAACAAAAACATGATCTACAATATAAACAAACTGAATAACACAATAGTCAAATTTGAATCACCACGTAAGAAAAAGGAAATTGCTGAATGCAAGAGATGTCAAAAGTATGGTCACACTCAAAAGTATTGCAATCGCAATTTTCAGTGTGTTAAATGTTCTGGTCAGCATGCTACGGCAGATTGTAAGAAATCCTTAGATATTCCACCAACTTGTTTCCTCTGCGGTGCCAACCATACTGCGAACTACAAAGGGTGCCCTTCCTACCAAGAGATGTACAAAAAGACGTTTCCTACACCCAGAATAAGGAAAACTGTAAATATTCAATCTAATCTCGAAACCAACCCACCGGTAAACATTCAACGTTACGCCGACCAATCTATGTCTTACGCACAAGCCGTAAATAAAAATATACAAATATCAGATACTTCAAACCCACAGCATTCAAATAACGTAAACAATAATAACAGCTCAAGTCTTACAGATTCTATAAGTAGACTAGAAAAACTCATCGAAAAACAAAGTGAACTAATAAATAAACAAATCGAACAATCAAACAATCTCACTTCATTATTAACGGTAATAGTAAGTAAGATGTCGAGTACTAATAAATAATGAAGACATTACGCATTGCTCTTTGGAACGCTAATGGCCTAATGAAACGTATATTGGAGCTGGAAGCATTTTTCAAATTGTATGACATACAAATTATATTAATATCGGAGACACACTTTACGGTTAAAAATTATTTTAAAATCTTCGGTTATAAGGTGTACTCTACGAATCATCCAAGTGGAAGGGCACATGGTGGTACTGCGATTCTAGTTAAATCTAATATAAGATATTACGAGCTTGCGCCATATAAACAAGATCATCTTCAGGCAACAAGTGTCATGATATACGACTGGCATTGCCCAATAGCTATCTCAGCAGTGTACAGTCCTCCTAGACATACTATCAAAAAAGAAGATTTTGATAATTTCTTCGAAAGTCTAGGCTCTAGATTCTTAGCCGGATGTGACTTTAATGCCAAACATAACATCTGGGGTAGTAGAATTATAACACCAAGAGGTAAAGCACTCTCAAAAAGTATCGGAACTAATAGATTATCTTGCATTAGTTCAGGTGAGCCTACCTACTGGCCAACTGATAAAGATAAAATACCTGACTTGCTTGATTTTTTTATCGCCAAAAATTTATCTCCTCGATATATACAGGTCTGCTCTTCATTTGACCTTTCTTCCGATCACACTCCAATCATAGCTACAATAAATACAACTATTATCGACAAAAAACCACCAATCTCCTTATACAATAGACTAACAAATTGGGATTTCTTCCGCGAAACATTCAATAATACTGTAGATACTACTTTACCATTGAAAACAACTCATGATGTGGACCACGCAGTAAACCATTTAACGCACAATATAATAAAGGCAGTTCAAGCCTCTACACCTTCTATGGAGTATATTTCTGGTCATGACTATCCTGCATATATTTTAAATAAAATTGTAGAAAAACGTAAGTTGCGTAGAAATTGGCACAATAGTAGATCTCCTGAGGACAAACGTAAACTTAATAAAGCTACCAAAGTGTTAAAAAAAATACTGCAGAACTTTAAAAATGAAGGTCTTCAAAGTT